>VDFB02185478.1:0-22073 GCA_007258455.2 Sequoia sempervirens
TTCCTCCTTGAGAGCTGGTCGCCCCCTCATGACTGCTTGCTCAGGCTGAGCTTTCATCACCATCATTTCCACGTCTAGAGTTTCCTCTACCACGTCTGGAACCTTTTCTACCTCTCCCCCTTCCTCTTGCATTCGACTGAGCATTGAAAGCTTGCTCTTGGGAGGAGGTTGCAGACCTATTTAGGCGCTACTCATGGGTTTGCAAAGAGCCCATTAGCTCATCAACTGACAAAGTTGTGAGATCTTTTGCCTCTTCAATGGCAATCACCACCGGATCAAACTTTGTGGGAAGGCTTCTCAATATCTTCTCCACAATCTTTTGTTCTTCCAAAGTTTCACCACTTATCCTCAGCTGGTTAATCAAAGTGGCTTCCCTTGTGTGAAAATCTATAATGGACTCGCTGTCCTTCATCTGCATGGTCTCAAACTCTCTCCGTTGCAGCTGGTGTTTGACTGATTTGACTTTCTCAAATCCTTTGCAGGTGGTTTGAAGTGTTTCCCATGCTTCTTTTGCATAAGTAGCTGCTGCTATTCGGGGAAAAATAGCCTCTGTCAAGGCTGCCTCAATCAGACTGAGGGCTTTTGCATCATTCTTCCGTGTCTCTTTCAACTAGTTCTTTTGAGCATTGCTCAATGCTGTAAATGCAGTTGGGTCAGTCACATCTGTGAACCCATTTGCAACAAGTTCCCATAAATTATTTGCAATAAAAATGGTTTTCATTTTCTTTGCCCAAACATCATAATTTCTACCATCAAAAATAGGTGGCTACTACCAACTCCTATTGTCTCCTCCAGCCATTTTGCTAAATGGGGGAAACCTAAAAATACCCAGATAAGATCTAAGGCTTTCACAAATACCCAGAAACAAAGATTTTATTTTTGCACGCCTAGGACAAAGCTAAGGCTTTAAAAAATGACTGCCCAGTAAACCTATGGCTCTGATACCATGTCAGAACTTTTATGCCAGGCAAAGGAATGAAAACATGCACAACGAAAGTGTATGAAAGGAAGGAGATAGACATAAATAAAAGACAGAAATATTTTCAATATTCTATTTCACTCAGAAAAAGATTACATTCAAAAAACTGTTTACATATAAAAATATTCAGAACAAATGCTCTGTACACATATACTACAAAAGCTGTGCGTTTTCCAACGCACTGACGCTTCTGCGCTACTGCTCCGTGTGGGATAGCTTCCGGCGCACGGGCGCAAGGCTTATTGACTTCTGTTGCTACAGATACTCCTGAACATTCCTTCTTCTGCTATGTTCTGGTGAACATTCCCTCTTTCTGTCTCACCCAGAAAAAACTCTATTTGCTTACTTGCACAGAATATCCATTCAATTCTACTTTTGGCTTTTCAGCCAATACACAAAAAAACTGCTGCTCAAAATTTGAACTCACCTACCAATAATAAATTACTGCCAGAATGCAATTACTGGACAGCAAGAATGTCAGACACAGCAGGGGGGAAAAAGATCTGAGTTGATTTCATCTGACAGTGCATTTAATGCATCTGTCTGTTGGCTGCTCAAGATTAATATTTCCAACAAAAATTACCCTCACCATGGTAGTAAAGGAATGATCAAGGCAAGAATTCATGTCATTAGTCAGTTGAGATGAGAATCATTCAAAAGACATAGTAGCCTCTATCTCGCAGTGTGTTTGAATCAAGCAATACTGGAATGGTTGATCATTCCACCTGCCTCTTTCGAAGTGTGGGTTTTATACAGAATTAAATGGCTGCAAGAATGGGATTTATGAAGGGGATGTTCATAGAATTTTGGTGCGGCAGAAAGTAACACTGTAACTTGTCATTGCTTACTACATGACCGAAGCTTTAGAATGGCAGCAAGCAGTTTCAAACCCAAGGGTTGAAATTCATCAAGGATCGATATTAACATTGTTTGATTTTTTCTTGAAGAGGCTATACTATCGAATGTAAATCTATCGAATGATCTCATAAAGCTCATGGTGGAGGTTCCACTTCGTTAACAATTGCAAAGGTAAATGGTCGCCATGATAGAGATTGGTTTGACATGAATTTGAGGAATACATGATTCTTAGAGCGGATTCCTGAAAGTCGTGAAAGTTTGGATTATGCAAAGTAATAGAACAATGGATCCTCATTCATAGCCTATAGGTTATGTTCCAAGCATCGACATGTAAACAAAAAAATAATAAAAGGAAGTTGCGGCTAGTGCAGGGAAATGTGCATGGATTGTCACTGTGAATATTTCTGAAATTAGCTTAATGCGAAGTTTCACCAAGAAGCTTCAGTTGTAAAGGGATCAATTTCAATATTCCATAGAATAATGTGTTCTTAGTATGTAACGTTAAGGAATTTTGATGCAGCGGTAGTACAAGAGAAAAACCATGCAAGAAGGCGATTTGAAATTTCCTAACATCATGAAATTCGTACGATATGCACAATGTTTCGGGTAATCCGCATTATGACAGAATCTCTAAATAAGGGTGAAATCAGGAAAATCCTTGCTTGGAGGAATTCTGCGAGAAATGATGTTTTGGGGAATTCTACGGTTGGCGGATTTTCATGAAGGATAAAGGCTCATGTATTTTTGGTCTGCATGGAATTCCATAAGAGAGAGAAATCCCTGAAGTCGACAAATTTGAGAAAATATGTGAACAAGAAACTCCTGAAAGACAAACTGATATTATTGGTGTAGAATTTTTGACTGTCTTCATGAAATGTAAACACTAAGGATATTGATGGTTCTGGGCGTTCATAAATAGAAAAGTTCAATATTCCCTGAAGCATGGAAGAATGAAATGAGCATGTTCCGTAAATCATGGGAGTAGGGGGATAAGTTGTAAAATTTCAACATTTTGAACCAAAGTGAGAACCTAAAATCTGCCAAAGAATCAATGTGAAGAGTGTCGACGTGTTGGCTGCCAAAGATCTCAAATTACTATTAAATATGATGAAGTATTCAAAACATTGGTGAACCAAGGATCACTTGGGTAATAGTCTAAATGGTGGATCAGTATTTAATAGACGCGGGTAATTCTTAATTCTGCGAACATTTGTCGCACCTCAGCATTGACAGGATTCACATGACTTCACCAATACATGAAGTTAATCTTTATTACAAGATCACTAATAGAGAAAAGGAACTAAATTGTTATTAAAGGTTCATGATTGGATGTCGATGGTGATTCGGGGTCTCTCGGGTAATCCACTTAGTTGAGGATTATGTGAATCAGCAAAATTCGTGGAGTAGCAAAATCTTCGAGACCTTTAACTAGCAAAAGGAAAATATAGAGGTAAGGTTCGGTGATATTGTCGTGCGTACGAAACGTTTATGGATTCTCAAAGTCTTTGTGAATTAACAAGGATGGGACCGTAATTGAAGAATGATATTTTTATATATATGAGTTTCAAACGGTCGATAAGGCTATATAAATGAAAGAAAAGACCTGTGTGTATGTTAAAGTGTTGAGGGAAGAATTAATCATATGATCTAATAAGATGATTGGTTTTTTTAAGAACTATCGGTTGTGTTGAGATACATAGTAGTCTATTGCACCAATAGCGTTCTGGATAAACCATGAGTATATTGCATGACCACCTTTCGTATGTTCTTGTTTGCATTATCATGATAACAATTTAGATTTACGATGATGATAAACCAGTGTCGTTCGAGATGAAGAAGCCAGTGTTGAGGATTAGGTGAAGGATAATTAAATTCACGGGGGCTTGAGGTTTATGAGAGGTTATTGTTGTAATTTATAATCATAGTTGAGCATTTATAAACCACCATAGAGTTGAGAATTGGAAACTATTTGCTCGGGTGATGTTCTTGGTAAGTTGACAGGTCTTAGGACAGAGATTGAAGGTGATCGAGCCTGTGAATGGCATGTCCGATAGGTAGAGGAATAAATACAGTCTAGTTGCACCGATATGAGAATATAGATGGTACTTGCAAAGGATGATTTGCAAGGTAGCTACAAGAGACACAAGTTAAAGTTCAACTAATATGATCAATGACAAGGTGTTTTATAGAGAGGGACACTTCAATCAATGCAATTTGGAATGCGCATGGGAAGTAAGAATGATTAAAGGCAGAAAATTTATAAGGATGCTTAATGGTGAGAATGCTTCTTAATGCTTATAGTGCTCTGGGCACGAGACTGTAACACGAATTGTTCACCAACCAATAGAAATGATGGTCCATCGCAGAGATTTCCCAGGATATGATATAGTTTATTCGGATGAGAAGATTTTTTATACAACATAGAAAAAGTGATCGCAATGATTAATATTGTCTCATGGGGAGAAACGAGGGTGAGGCCTGTCAAAGGAAAATATGGCATTGTTGATGAGTTCTAGTTTGTAGATTTTCGGTAGAATATTTAAAACTGAGTTGATGTCGCTTAGTGGCTTTATTAAGAAGATATTTAATTGGTGGATTGCATAATTAGTGATCACAGGAGTAGGCAGACGTAATGGTGAGGAGGATGAAGTGAATCATAATGTAAAAAAAGTGGTTTATGCTATAGAACAAGATTCCCAAGTTCAGTATTAAGAGATTCCAATTGCAAGGAAAGGGTATTTTGCAATTTGCAGTATTACATTCTGGGCACCTGTGTTTTCAATCATCACCAGGGTCGAAGGAATTAGTGCATGTGGAAGTATTTGGTTTCTGAAAGTGACGGTGGTGGTTTCAATCTTAATCTTGGTTTAATTTAAAAGTGCTCGCAATCATTTCTTGGTTACAAAGTTTATGGCACTAGTGCATAAGATTTTAATATGAAGGGTGCCGATTTAATTTAATATTTTTGTATCTACTCTTTGATTATTCATTTTGAATATTATCTACGGGTAAGATGAGGGGAATATTATTGTATGTAAAATATTAATAAATGCTTGTGTAAAGTGAATTTAAATGGATCTTGTTATGTGTTGGGTGCAGGCCTATTCTACGATGGGGAGGTGAAAATATTATTGGGTTTGTGTTCAAAGGAGGAAATATCAAATTATTCAGAGTGTACCCACATACAGAAAATGTGCCAAACAAGGATGTTCAAAACTGTTTGAGTCCCTTGCATATGAAGATGTGTTGAGGGAGATGATTTCAAGCTGTTCATATGCTCCTACATATGTATATGTGCCAAAGATAGGTTGCCAGCAAGATTTCAAAACTGCAATTCAAATATTTAATATGCACCTACCTATGAATTTGTGCCCAAACTATATACAATTGGAGGTTATTTTTTGGAGGATGTGTTTCAAGCAAGAGGAGACATGTGAAGTTGTTTTATCCCTCCAATAAGGAATTTTCATCAATGTCAAGGTGGCAGAGTCCTTTTTTCTCATTGCTCCAGATTTGTAACAGAATTATCTTATTGGTTAATGATGTATAATGAATTGGCCAAACTCAATGTAACTTCCTGATGATTCTAGAAGAGTGATCTATGCCATTGGATTTATTTAATCCTGGCAATTGAAACTGAAATGTAATATCTATAAAAGGTTGTGCCTTATCATTTGTAAAGAGTTAGAACTGGAGTTAGAGAGCTAGAGTTGGAATTTTAGAAATCAGTAGGAGTAGCTATAGTAGAGGAGAGAGAGTTGGAAGATTGTTATGTAATTGTTGGAGAAGTTAATGCAATTGGGTCATTGTTTGGTGAACTTTGTGTTGATCTTTGACAATCATATGTTTTCCTGTTCTTGATTCTCAATTTTAGATGTTAGATTTTAGTTCTTTCGTGATGATGGTGAAATGTGAATGATGTTTGATCAATCTTCGATCCATACTTTTGGTAATTTTCTCATTATAAGTTGTGTAAGGTTATTTTGGGCCCTATTTTGTGTTAAGTTTAACTATGAATGCTTGTTTACATTGTGCCAGTAATTGGGTATGTGGGTGAATATTCATGTTCTGAAAATCTTTTGATTTCCTTAGAAGATTGGACCATTTCTATGTAGTTGCGGGCTTGTCCCTGATCAAGCAAAGATTGATTTTATTGGGGATCTATCCACTTGAAACATCCATCATTATTGTGATTGATTAGAATCTCTCTTGAACCCTATCTCTTTTGATCTTTCTTTGAATCTGGGTTAGTTTTAGAATCAATCATCACCACATTGCTATATTTGATGAGAAAGTACTTTAAGTGTTTGTTAATTTGAAAGGCCCCTTGTGATTACCAACATTTTCAAATTTATCACTGAGTTGTTTATGCATTTTCAAGACCTGACATTAGAGACCTTGGGGTTATTTCTTGAGGCTTGCTGATAGAAATTTAACTTTCAAGAGAGGTGGGATACTTGTATTCTGTTTGAGTTGTTGTAGTGCTAAAAACACCAACAACATGAAGCAACTTTGACAGGTCAGCTAGCAAAGTGGGTCATGAGCTTGAGTGAATATGATATAGAATATGTTGATTGTAAGGAAATAAAAGGACAAGTAATAGTTGATCAACTCGCAGATGCACCAATGACCGCGGATCATCCTCTAGTATCTAAGTTTCCTAATGAATCCACTTGTGCAATAGAAACTTCTACGATATATAAAGTGTACTTTGATGGGTCTTATACAAATCATGGTTCAGGAGCTGACATTCTCTCTATCACACCTCAAGGAGACTCAATACCTATGTCATACAAAATAGCATTTTTTAGTACAAATAACATGGCTGAGTATGAAGTATAGTTGACAGGAATTTGAATGGCTTTCAAATGGAAAATCAAGGATCTCCAAGTCTATGGTGACTGCCAGTTACTTATCCGTCAAGTTAATGATGACCGTGATATAAATATGACAATCTTACTCCCTACAAATGCATGGTTGATATTTTTAAGGTGTACTTCAATGTTATTAGGTCTTTAAGAAAATATTGAGGATTTAGAACAAAGTAGTTGATGCAATAGCAACCATTGGATCTCTCTTAGATATTCCTAACAACGTGCCATAGTATAAATTATTTGTGAAATAACTATTGATCCATTTGTTTGAACTTTTTGGTCTTGATTCTCCTTGTTATAAAGACTTTTACAATTACCTACATGACCAAATTATCCTTCCTGAATAGTCTACTAACCAATGCAAGAACTTTATTTGAAAAGCATCCAAATTTTTCATCATCGATGATACCCTTTACCATCGTAGTCTAGATAGCACTCTCCTAAGATGTCTTGATTAAGATAAAGTGAAAACAACCTTACAAGAGGTACACAACGATATGTGTGAAGCTCACTCTGCTAGTCTTACTCTAGCCAAGAAGCTTATGCAAATGGGATACTATTGGCCTATTATGGAATGTGATGCCTATTACTTTGTGAAGAAATGACATCAATGTCAAATACATGGAGATCTTGTACACACACCTACTTAGTAACTTTATCCACTTACATAACCATGGCCATTCTCTCAATGGGGACTTGACCTCGTGGGAAAGATTCACCCTACCTCTGCTAATGGTCATAAGTTTATCCTTGTCACAACTGAGTATTTCACTAAATGGATTGAAGCTATTATGATGACCTACATTATTGGCAAGTAGATATCCAAGTTCATTTTTAATTACATCATATGTTAGTATGGTGTTCCCCAATCCATCGTCATGGATAATGGTCGTCCCTTAAAAAACAAATATGTCCATGAATTATGCAAGAGATTCCATATCCAACATCATTTCACTACTCCATACTACCCCCAAGGTAATGGTCAAGATGAGGTATCTAATAAGACTATCCTCAAAATCTTAAAGAATACTATTGATGATGTTGGTCGTGAATGACACATCCAACTTAATCCTACATTATGGGCCTATCGTACTAGCATCTGTACTCCCAAAGGATCCGCTCCATATTCCCTTGTCTTTGGATCTGAAGCCATCCTTCCCATTGATGTTGAGTTACCATCCTTGAGAGTATCTATGCAACAATTCATTGATGAACAAGAATACTATGTAGCCCATTTGTATGAGCTAGAGCTATTGGATGAGAAGCGATATAATTCCTTAGTCCATTTACAAGCACATCAAAACCATATTCATCACAACTATAATAAGAAAGTTCGAGTCAATGAGAATCCTAAGAATTAGATGGATCGAGAAAAACCTAGAAAGTTTAAACCTAATTGGTTGGGTCCTTACATCATAACAATAGTATATGGATCTGGTGCTTATCAAATTTCTACTCTTGAAGGTGAACCATTACTATAACCTATCAATAGCATGCACCTTCGCAAGTACTATACCTAGCTTTCAGAGAATCCCGTTAAAAGTCAAAAAAAGTCAAAAAATACAAAAAACAAAAATCAAAAAGATTTTCACCCTAATGAAAACCTAGCAAATAGGCATCTTGGTGACACCAAAAAAAATGGAAAAAAAAGTAAAGAGAAATAATTAATCTAATAGTGAAAACCACTTCGATGGTGCTTTGGATAAGTACCATGGTGGAAACCTGGCAAACAGGCACCATGTGTAGTCATTCTTTGCTCTATCATCTACTATCATTTTATCTAGTTTTTCACTTTTTCCCATCCTTCGCACACATCATCCTTCCATAATAAAGCTTTTTCATCCTTCTCATGGCCTAAGAACCATTAACATTTCGCGTCTTGCACTTTTCATATCGATCCATGATACATTGGCATCCATCAATCTCTCTACCCATAATAAGTTGGTCATATACCTAACTGGGGGAAATTCCTAGACTTGGGCTTCATATGGGATCTTGGACATGGTATCAGTTTTTAAAACATCAAAGTCCAAAAAAAATTGAAAACATCAAAATAAAAAAATAAAAAATAAAAAACATCAAAATCCAAAAAAAAAGTGTCAAAATCTAAAAAAATCAGAAAACATCAAAAACTCCAAAAACAAAGTTAGATTCTATGTCAATAAAAGTCAAGTGAACTACATTGTCTCTATGCATGTTATGTATGCAAGTCCATCTTTGATGAGCCCCCAAGGCACTAGGTCAATCCCTTTAGGGTTTTGTTGAGTCGGTTCAATCATGATTCACATCACAATAATAAATTATTCATGGTCAAAGTCAGTCGAACTACATTGTATTTGTGCTTTACGTAGGCAAGGCCATCTTTGATGATCCCCTAAGGAACTAGGCCAGTCCCTTAGAGTTTTTCGATTCTATCCTCGTCTATCATCATTTGTCCCATAATAAGTTGTCCCTTGCTAAGGTTGACACTTCGATTAGACTCAAACAAATATTTGAGCCTCAACCAAATCATGAATCAATAGAGTAACTATCCAACTAATCTTTAATCCAAACAAATCAATTGTCTAATCATCAATATCCATCAACACTTACCAGCTACCAATGGTCTTATACAAGAGGTGGCATTGTCAAAACCAGACTAAATGTCTTATAAGACTTGCCTCATTTCTTGAAACCAGACTTGATCCTATCATTTGTCTTATATAGGATGTGTCCTTCCTAAAACCAGACATCATCATTTATCAATCTTATCATTTTCCTTATACAGGTGGGTGCATAGTCAAAACTAGACTCAATGTCTCATACGACATGCTCCCTTTCCTAAAACTAGGCATTATCAATCAATCAATTGATCAATCTTGTCAATCTTATCAGCAAACACTCGTTGATTGGAAAAATATCTATATGGTTGGTGACTTTGTTGGTCTAGTTTGTCTTATATTTTTATTGATTTATCTTTGGTCATGTCACTATGCACCTCGGCAATGTCCCAAGAAGGATTTAGAGGAGCAATGATGGATCATGACCTGTTTGTCTCTTTGATTGTTGTTTGTGGTTTTTCTTGGCAATGTGACTAGGGAAACTAAGTTCCTTACATGTGATTAGGGTTTCATTTTTCATAATCAAACATCTTATGCAAGTTAGAGGTCATCTAACATTTTCTTGAATTGGGATCAACATGCCTTGTGGTTTCTTATTTTACACGTTCCGACAAGGTTCTATGGTTACAAGTCTAATTCATGGCACTCCTTGTCTATCATTTGTCTATTTTGCAAGTGGTAACATTGCACATCTTGGTCTATGTCATACCAGAGTGTTTGTTATCCATTTTCCATAATTCAACACCTAATGATGATAATTATACAATCCTAATATCCATCAGGTAAAATTTCAATCCCTCTTCAATTGTCTAACCCCATGCTAAAATTTTCCTCTTGCTAACATTTCTTTCGTCAATCCTTGCATTCATTCCTGTCAAATTTTCTTATTGGAATTTTCTTGTTTATTCTTTGATACAACATTCTAATGACTTCACATTATTTCAATGAGGGGCAAAATGTAGACACTGAAAAAATGTCATGGGCCTATGAGCGCCATTTTTCACATTGATTTCCCTTCTTCCCCACATAATTGAATAATTTTAATTATTTGATTATTTTCTAAAGTCATGTTCTTCTATTAATTAAATAATTTTAATTATTTAATTAATTCATTTTCCCTTCTTTATTCTTCTTTCGATTAATTAAAAATACATTAATATTTAATTGTGTCACTAATATCCCTTTCTCTCTATAATTAAATAAATTCTTATTTATTTAATTATTCATTCTTCACTTTTCTTCTATAGTTAAATGTCATTAGCGATAGGCTGTTGTGGGGAACCCCAGGGATTTCGATCCCGATGCACCACCAAAGAGAAGATTAGTGGGGATCCCCAATAACGGCACAACTTAGAAGCGAAAGTTTTTAGTGGCTGATGGAAACCTCAACTTATAGTAGCGCATAAAATAAAATAGAAGAATGAGGGTTGACGATGATTTGACATAGCCATTACGATATACGTACATTTGGCACCCAGCGGTTAATAAGGAAATTACCTTAAGCCGCGGTTAAAATGGAAGGCGTCAGCGCCGTGCATTTCCCTTTCCGGTTGTTCCTGGTACTCCGAGTCGGGGATTAAAGGAGGTACGCATGCCCGGTATAGTTTGAAAATGTTTTGATATTTATTATTAATTGTGGTCGCTATCTCTAGTTAGATCAATTGTCAAAAAAAATTGATTTAAAAATTGATTTTTGTATCTTAATATTTTATTTCTTTTTTAGAAAATAAGAAATTTGTTTGATCAAAATTAATTGAGTTTTCAAAAGTAAGAATAATTTAAAACTTGTTACATTTCATATTTAGTATAATATTATATTATCAATTTTAAGAAGTAATCATGATATCATGGGAAACTCCAGTATATTAAAAAAAAAACAAGGCAATAAAAATATTAATATAAATCATGAGTGTTAATTGTTATTTTAGCAATAGTGGTTAACATGATTATAATAATAGGAATAGTCTTAAATGAAATATTAGTAATTTATTTAAATAATGTTATCATTTTAAAGTATAAAAATTGATGGGATATCCCTAAAGATAATGTTGGCCAATGATCAGTTAACAATAGTGTAGTATTTTTTTCAAAATTAGATTTAATCTTAATAATATTATTATTCTTTTTTATTTAATGATAAAACAACTACATTGTAAAATATTCAACAACATTTAGATTTAATCTTAATAATGTTATTATTATTTCTTATTTAATGATCAAACAACTATATTGTTGTTAAATATTCAATAACATTTACATAATGCATTTAAAAGGGATTAGGGAGGAGGTAATCTTGGAACCATTAATGGAAAGTACATAATTACCATTGAAGTAAAGATAGAGATTTTATCGCTTTAACTCTTTTAATAGCATAAACATAGAAATAAAATAACTATGAGTAAAAATGGTGTTGGAAATTAATAACTATGAGTAAATATGGTGTTCAAAATTTATAACTATGAGTAAATATGGTGTTGAAAATTAGTAACTATGATATTAATATTAATACCAATTTTGATAAAATGAATTAATTTAAAATGGAGGGTAACTCCATAATAATATTAATTACATCATGGAAATGATAATAACATCATTAAGGAGAATGAGGATATCATAAATGTTCAAATTGTGGAAATAATATTATTATTTCCCTTTGGAAAATAATTAGGAAAATATAAGCAAGGATCAAACAATAGTATTATTTCTCCTTTGAGCAATCAATGATGATAATTATTAAAGGCTTTTGTTGAATTTAATTAATAGAAATTTATGGTAATTAAATAATAATGTTAATCTTTAGGTATGGGTGGTAATAGATTAGAGTGTGGAAAGTATTTATACCGAGTCCAACCTAAAGTTAGAAACACTTGTGCTACACCTTAGGGTGTACGTGAAGGATATCCACACACCCACTCTCATTATCCTTCATCCTCCTTCCCAAGCAACACATCTGCAATGAAGTTGAATGAGGCACCAATGCAATGTGTATAGTTTACATCCCATGCTAATGCATGGCTATCAACTATTAGTGGTTTTCATGTCGTGGTTTAAAATTTCAAAAAAAAAAAGGTTGTGTCTTTTCCCAATATGTAAAATGGAGTTTGAGCAATTGACTACATCAATGCCTTGTGGGATTTGACTACACCACTGTTTCAATGCCTCATGGAGTTTGAAAAATTCACTACATCAATGCCTTGTGGGATTTGAATACGCCATTGTTTCTATATTTGAGAGTTAAGCCTTTATGAATAACAAAGGAAGGGCTAGCATCTTGAACACTGCTCGATCATAACATATTTGTTAATTGCATGGTTTATATATATATATATATATTGCAAATGAGGCATGAATTATGATGACCTAGCCCTCGTTTTGCTCTTGGTCACATGGGCGAGGGCTCTGGAATGTGTGTCCTACTCCTTGGGTCAAACAGTCCTGGCCGAGAATCCAGAGGCACTAGATTTTTTCTTTTATGTAGGATGGACAATAAAGGCACCACTGCCAATTCCTAGCCAAAGCTAGGTAGTTTCTTTATATTTAGCTACAGAGGTATTTTTTGGGGATTTAAGAAATTGAACAATGTAGTTTAGTCGTAAGGTGGGTTTCACTTTCTAGAAGTCTTGCCAGCTCCAATTCCAGAGGCCCTATTTTGATTCTCATGAAGAACACGAAAATGTAGTGCAATGTGAGATGGGCTACCTTGTGTGAATTACCCAAGTTACACAGGTTCTATTCTTATGAAACATGTGTGAGAAATTTTGAAATAGAAGATGGGTTAACCATGGAATAGTCTCTCTAAATCAGAAGGGGCACAACTTATGCATCCCCTAACACAGTCTTAAATCTAACTCTAATAATAGACACCCCAATGCATACAAAATTATGGGTGTTACATGAATTGCATCCCTAAAAATAAATATTTTTAAGACACATGCTTGTAAGGAGTCTATCAATATGGAGCATAAGATAATTCCTTAGTGATTCGGTTTAGGTTCTATCAAATAAACTAAAATATTCTTTTATTTTGTGATATAAATATTATTAATAGTTTTCAAGAAATATATTACTCACTTTCATCATATTGTATATTTAGCCGATAGGCTATTACGTGGGGAAACCCCATCAGGATCTCCTCCATTCTGACATCAGTGTTCTCCTTTCTTGCTTTTCCCGACATTCTCACTGAATCAACACATTCCCCAAAATAGCAGTCACAAACATTTCTTCTCCATGGATTTTGTTGCTAATAAAAAATACCGAAGTATATCAGCCTATCCACATAAGCATTGCACCTCATTGAATTGCGAAGTGCTGGGATTTTAATTATTTAACTGTTCATTAACCTTTTCTTCCATAATCAGATAAATTTCATTTATCCAATTACCTTATCACTATTACCTCCATTATTAAATAATTAATTTAATTATTTATTATCCCTTTTCCTCCACTTCTAATTAAATGGTTGCTCTTAATTATTTTAATCAAAAAACCCATTTTCCCTCTCCTTCTACAAATTAAATAGTTACCTTGGTTATTTAATTGTTCAAAATCCCTCCCAAATTAAATAATCTTATGATTATTGAATTTGCTCCTTTAAATATCAACCCTTGATCATGTCACATTCTCCTTTTAATCTCCACCGTCCATCCCTAACAAATCCTATTTTGACCCTAACCCTATCTCTTCAATGTGCAAGCAACCTCATCCGTTGATCTCTGCATCATATTGGCTTTCAATCTCAATCATTCATTTGAATGGGATATTCTATAAAAGAGAGTTTTCTCTTTCATTCCAACCTTACAACCACGATCTCTAATATTTTTGTATCATTGTCACTTAGCTCACACTTGCATACAACAAAATATAAGGGCAAGCTTGCATAGACAACAAAATGGAGGGGGTGCAAGGAAGATGATTCAACCATGGCATAGAAAGTTTGGTATTGCTACTTTGTTCTTTGTTTTCTATTGCTATTTGTACTTCTTCTTTGGATTTGAAACATTTAGGCTTGGATTTTAGGTAGTCGTGGTTGATACTATTTGTTCATTCCTTTTGCCTTGATTTTTACCCTATCCTACACTTAGCACTCATGTTTGGCAGACATGTTTGATACACTGACCTTGTTCATATGAGGTTCATTTCCATATCAATGGCCTCTATTGTCTTGAAAGTCTATCCATTTCCATAGGCATTCCTCTATATCTCCATAACTGTCCTCTCCTTTGATTTCCTATCATTTACCTATGCCCAGGACAAGGGATGTTATGGAATGTGATGACCAACATTGGGATGAATTGATTTCTCATAGAACTATCCCTTTAGGATTTTTTACTATTACTATTGGTACTTTTTACTTTATTTCTATTATGTTCATTGTCTTATCTACCTTTGATTTGTCATCTAAAGTTCCCTTCTTCTTCCAATGACTGTTAGGAATCCTTGAATCTCTTTTTTGTCACCATTGTTAACCATCACGCATCTCACATTGTCTTAATTGGATTGTGCTCCTAATACTACTCTTTCAAAACTACCCATATGACAGTACACTCTATCCTTTTCAAATTCTTTGAAAATTTTCATGACTACTACCTTGTTCTAGTTCATTGTCACCTATTATAATGTAGTAATCATGCTTTGTTGGGTTAGGTCCAATGTGATATAGATAATCTACTAGCTCAAAAATTAGCCAATCCACTTATATAATACCTCCTTAGCAGTAGTCCATCACTCAATATTGAGTAATTGATGTTTGGTATTACAAGATCTTAAAAACAATACACATCTAGGGTGGGTGCAGGAAGATGGGGGGCCAAAAAATGGCCACCCATCTTTCTTTCTTTTTTAAAAAGCCATCAAATGATTGTGTTTTAATGTGCTTGTGTTATGGATTGGTTTGACTAATCCTTAGGCTCGGCCACACCAAGGCCATAACACATTTGTGTTATAATGTGAACACATTACAAGTCATATAAACAAAAAAAGCAACATTTGTTCATTGTTATTTTCTACAAGTTTCCTCAAACATGCTGCCTACAAACCCTAAGAAGTGTGCTCACATTATTAGAGTTCAATTTCTTCACCAAATTGTTCCCAAAACTTGGCCAAAATACTACCACGATGTTGGTGAGGTTGAAGGAGTAAGTCTTTATTGTTTTTTTGTTTGAATTTGTTATTAAATAGGTATATTTAATATATTTTTTGATGTAAATATATTTAATTTACAAGAATTGATAATGAACCTCTTTCTCCTAAAAATCCTCAATCATCTCAACACCAAATACCTAATGAAGAACAACCCCAAAAAATACCTCCAGTAATTCCTCAATATGCCCCTAGAACAAAAGAATATTTTATGGGGAAAATTGAAAATAACAAAAAACAAATTGAGGACATAATTGCAAGGTTGAAAGATCCTACAAGTTCAACCTCGCATAGAGCCACACTTGCTCAAAGTCTTGAATCTATTTTATCAAATGTAGATTCAATTAGCAAGCAAATAACTACTTGGTCAGATAAGAGGAGAAAGTTTAGACAATTCTATATAGATAAATTGTCTTATAAACAAGTCAAAGAAGAAAAATTATAAAATTTGAATTATGTTCCCTTTTCACAAACCCACGAATAAATCAACCTCTACACCCTTCAAGCAGGAGGTTCTCTATCCATTGGTGCAACCACCAAGGGATAAAGAACCATTTTTGGCAGAGGTGGTGGACGGTTTTTGACCATCCTCCATGCAACAATAATGAGGTATTGCAATATTTTTTGAGGAAACTCTAGTGCAAGTTTGTCCTCAATAAATTCCCAAACTATTTTGATATGCGAGACTTCCAGGGTGGAGGTGGGAGCTCTGCACAAGATAGAGCAGGGGCACATCTTGAACCATAGCTACTAGCCTATGAGCACATGGTTATCCCATCCATTATGAAGGAGAGTGTTGAGGTTGAGACACTGTAGTCCATTAGTTCCTTGACCCAAAGCATCATAGAGCATGCCAGTCCTACAACATAGCATGAGTCGGGGGTGACTTCGAGGAGTAGGATTTCACCCCATATTTTTTAGGATTGTGGGTCACCCTATGGTTATGACCCCATGTATAGTCAGGACACAGGTGTGAAGGCTACATCTGTAGCTGAGCAGTTGGTGAAGACAAATTCCCTCCTTAATGAGGATTTTGGCCTTGATAGTCAGGTAAATGTTAACAAGTTCATTGAATTTAATTTATGAAATTTCCATTTTAAAATGTAAGATTAACTAATTTAGTTTAATTATTATAATGAAATTTTAGAGTCATAGTGGTCATTCAATTTTCAGTGATCCTCGACCTCCCTATTACGCGACGGCATATACTACTGAGGTATGTAACTAGTAAACAATTATAAATATTACATGTGAATAGCATTGTTATATGAATGGTATTCGAATATCTAATTTTGGATGTTGAATAGGTTAATCATGGAGATTTCACGACAACACCTCCCAGTGGAGGTGGACTTCGAAGCTTCACTCAGGTAATAAAATAAAGAGTTTAACTAATGAATTGTACCTAATATATTTTTGTAGTTTATATTCATATCATTGATTACATTGCATTTCACATCTTTCAAACTCAAATCATTACTTTCCATTGCATATAACTAATAACTAGATGTCGATAGATGATAAAATTTCAATTACAATATAGTTTTTTAGAAAGTCAACATAAGCAGTTACAAAATTACTTCACATTGCATAACTAATAACTAGGAGCAGATGCCAATTGCATTTGCTTTTCATGGAATTCCATGAGACCATATTTTATTGAGGAATTTTTCAAACAGTTCACTGCCTTGTCTATGCCATGGATTCTTGGAAAAATCTATCAAAGTAAAATAGTAAGCTATAGCATGGACAAGGCAATCAAGTTTTTGAAAAAAATTCTCACATAAATGTGGTCTCATATCATCCAACAAAATATATGTTTCAAGAACTTGCTCAAAACATTCCCATATGTTACCATGCAAGGACATCAACATTCCTATAAGGTTTAGATACAAACCATTATCTACCAAGTCCAATGAATCCACCATCCAAATCAGAATATTCACCGACCTATCCAACAAAAACATAAATCCACAATCTATATCATTGCATTGTTCATCTTAATCCATATTCATAATCATGCTTCTACTTTGATGAGTTCCCTAGTAAAAAAAGAAACCCTTCTCTAATGACGATAATTACACTATCCTTTTTTATCAACAAGATAATGAACCCTATGAAGAAAGTATTTATACAACTAGCTATACACATCATACCCAAGGTCAAATATCAAGAAACCAAATGTATAATGAGACTATCAAGGAGAAAGAAGACCATGCAATCTAACTTGATTATGATGATGATGATACTATCCTTGATGTTCAAATAAAATATCACCCCTATCATGATAATGTGAGTCTTTTGGATCAAGTGGGATACATTTGATCCTTAGATGACATGGTTGGAAGCAAGTTTTCCATAATCTCTAGCTATACATCCATCAATCCATATCAACAACCTATAAGTTGTGGTCTCCCACCTTTATAGCCTCAAATCTCAATATCCCATAATATTTAGTCACCCATCTATCAAATCTCAATATAAAGAGGCAACTAAGACAAGGTATAGTATTAATCCCCCCCAAAAATATTCTTATTTATCCTTCTCCTAGCTTTGAGAAGGAAAACCCATATTTTTCCAAGAATTTCTTCCACATCAAACCATCTCACAAAATCTATTTATATAAAAAATCCTCATCATAATCAAAAATCAAAGAATAGTATACTCCACTACCTATCCAAATCCTTCATCCATAACTTTTCTATCCAATTTTTTTGAATCCAAAAACATATCCAATAAATATAATTATAGGTATATTATCTAATGACTAATAGTGAAATAAATTAAGCTCCAATGCACAAAAAACGTTATGCCATCCCACAACATCAAGTTAATCCTAAATCATTCAAATATTTTGTTGAGTTTTCCATCCTTAATCCCAAACCCCTCACATACCTCAAATCCATCAATTCCAACATCCTGTATGAATGAAAAATAATAATGCAATCTATGTGCACAAATCTAAAAATTAATTTACATATTATCATTAACAACACAAAACATCAATCCTTTCTCATGCCATGACATCACCATGAGACCACATTTCCTTGAGGCATTTTTTCAAATAGTTCACTGCCTTGCTTCTATGGCTAAAAGATTAAAATATGTGTTTTCAAACAAGCTATGGATGGTTGGAAAAAATATATCAAAGCATAATAGTAAGCAATATATAGTTCAATAAGTACTCAAAATTTGGTTGACTATCTCATACATTATAAGCTGACCTACATCACTATTCTAGTTTTCGTAATTGAATAATATTGTTTTATTTTCAGATGATGCAAGGCGAGACACCTCCTGATGTTCATATGGAAATGGAGCATGGTGTTTCTTTTGCAATAGAGAGCTCGATGCCTTTGATGGAGGTATGAGGCTGATTAGTAAATTTCAAAATTAAATTCGTTGTTATAGTTGTTTATTATTGAAAAATCAAACGATTATTATTTTTTAGTTTAATTTCTATCTAGACGGTTTCTATAGGAAATTCAAACACCACATCCTGAGCCTACTACTGTGGAAAATAAGGAGACAGATCATTTGGAGGTGGTAAGTGATTATTTTGTTAAATATTACATTTTTTATAATCTAATTTCTATATATTAATGTCTATACTTTTTATTGTAACAACTAAGGCTCCACGATGAACTAAATAGGAGGAGAAACCATCGAGTTTGAAGTAGACTAGTTTCTTATGCATCTCCATGCCCCCGATGATCAAAAGCTACTTGTGATCTATTTTCTTCACCTAGAGGGGAATGAATTTTTATTGGGGTCCTTTGTTGTATGCCTATATGACATTTTGGACATATTTTGTATTGCATATACTTGACATTGTATGCCTATATGGAATTCTTGTAAGCCTATGTGGCTATTTTATATATATTTTATACATATATTGACATATATTGATGTATTCCTATATGGCTATTTGGTTAATATACATCCTTTTTATTAATGGTGTCCATATTTGCATTATAAATTCACGCTTCAATGGATATTTGTACATGGTTTACTTCAAATATTTTAAATCCAAGTGTTTAGCATGCAATCCTCTTTTATATAATTGTAAATATATAAAGTTTGAACATTATTCTCCTATAATATTATTGGACATTAAATCAACCATATGAATATAATAATGCATGATGCAATCTAACACCTAGGTCTCTCTACCACTACACATCTAGGCCCATACTCTCTAGGATCATTGTAGCATGGTAAGGAAATTCATGTAATTATACAATGCACTTTGAAGTATGCAACTAAAATTGAGTAAGACATTATTACATGTGACCTCATACCTCTAGAAGTTTTTCATATAATTCTTGGAAGACATCTACCATTCCATTTGTATGCTTCATGCTACCATTCGCTTGTATGCTTCATGCTTCTTGTGTATACTTCATGTGTTCACGTGTATGATTTATACTTCATGTGATTACTTCAATTTTTCATGTGTATGCTTCATGCTTCCTATGTAGACTTCATGTATTACGTGTATTCACATGTATGCTTCATGCTTCCTGTGTATACTTCACGTATTACGTGTATTCATGTGTATGCCTCATACTTCATGTATTACGCATATCTATTTGTTTGCTACATGACCGAATGTATCTTCAACAAGATTAATGCATGTGTATTAAAAATGATGTTTGTCAAAATGCTTTCTAGGTTGATAAGCACTAACATAAAAAGGAGAGCAATTTATCATTGAGAAAGACATCCATAACATCTTTGAAGAATTCAATTAAGAATACAACCTTAGGTGAAAATTTGTGATCCTTCAAGTAGGAAAGACTATTACCCTTTTTATAATCAAGGGCAATGACCATGCCTAGTGTAGATGTGCTCAACTAGACATGTTGGCACTAACGATTTGGCCCATGAAGAAGGAAACAAAAAGTAGCCTACCTTGCCACTTTACACTACATGCATCTAACAATTTTTGGAGCATCAAAAAAACTTTCACCATGGGAAAACGCCTCTGAGATATAAAAAACTGAAAGAGGTTATTATAGAGGGGCCCTACTTGATCCCATAGCCTTAGATGGAATGTTTATAAGTGACATGATTTTTGAGTAATAGCTCATCAAATATTGTTGCCTTTTTGCACGTTGGTCTCTTAAGAGACTTCGTCGGTACAATGTAGCTCAAATTGTTTCAGAATATTTGGGTGTGAAATAGGACCTTTCCTAGCATAAACCCACCAATCTGGATGTGTTGGAACTATTAGTTTGGTCACACGATGAACAGAATGAAAGTTACACCACTTTGCAACTTTACACTGCATGCATCTGATACTTTTTCCATCAACTGAAAACTTGAAACCATGGGAAAATTCCTCTTAGATATAAAAAGTTGAGAGAGGTTATTGTAGAGGGTCCCTACGTGATCATGTAGCCTTAGACGAAATATTTCTAAGTGACGCAGTTTTCGAGTAATAGCTTGTCAAAGATTGCTACTTTTTTGCACTTTGGTCTCTTAAGAGACTTCACTGATACAATCTAGCTCAAACTGTTTCAATGTGTTTGGGTGTGAAATAAGACCTTTCCTAGCATAAATCCACCAATTCAAACATTTTGGAACTGTCGGTTTGGTTGCATGATGAATAGAATAAAATTTATACCACCTTGCAACTTTACACTACATGCATCTGACATTTTTTCCATCAACTAAAAACTTGACACCACGAGCAAACGCCTCAGAGATATCAAAAATTGAGAGAGGCTATTGTATAGGGGCCCTACATGATCCTATAGCCTCATATGGAATGTTTCTAAGTGACATGATTTCTGAGTAATCACTCGTCAAAGATTGTTGCCTTTTTGCACTTTGGTCTCTTAAGAGACTTCATTAGTATAATGTAGCTCGGACTATTTCGGCATGTTTGGGTGTGAAACATGACCTTTCCTAGCCTAAACCCACCAATTTGGATTTTTTGGAACTATCTCTTTGGTCACATGACAAATAGAACGAAAGTTACACCATCTTGCAACTTTACACTGCATCCATCTGACACTTTTTCCATCAACTAAAAACTTGACACTACAGGCAAGCGCCTCAGAGATATAAAAAACTGAGAGAGGTTATTGTAGAGGGGCCCTATGTGATCTCATATCCCCAGACAAAATATTTCTAAGTGAACCATTTTTTGAGTAATAGCTCGTTAAAGATTGTTTCCTTTTTGCACTTTGGTCTCTTAAGGGACTTCACCTGTACAACGTAGCTCACACTATTTCAACGTGTTTGGGTGAAAAAGAAGACCTTTTCTAGCATAAACCCACCCATCCAAAATGTGTTGGAACTGTCGGTTTGGTCGCACGATGAATAGAATGAAAGTTACACCACCTTGCAACTTTAGATTGCATGCATTTGATGCTTTTTCCCTCAACTAAAAACTCGACACCACAGGTAAAAACCTTAGAGATATCAAAAATTGAGATAGGTTATTATAGAGGGTCTCTACGTGATCTTGTAGCCTCAAACATAATGTTTCTAAGTGACACGATTTCTGAGTAATAGCTCATTAAAAATTATTGCATTTTTGCTCTTTGGTCTCTTAAGAGACTTCGACGGTACAATGTAGCTCAGATTGTTTCAACATGTTTGGGTTTGAAA
>VDFB02185479.1:0-34767 GCA_007258455.2 Sequoia sempervirens
GCATGTGATGGATAGTTTGGATGATAGTTTATCTTGTACGAAGTTTGGAGGCAAGGATGATCAATCTCTTGGCCTGCTTCCACTTGAGGCTTATACTTCTGCAGCACTTGGTGATGGTATTGAGTTGGTACGACAGTTTCAGTTTGAGCAAATGTTGCGGGAATTGTTTGGTGATGACAGAGACATTATGCAGTTCTTCTTGTGGGATCCAGGTGGTGAATTGCTTGAGGACAAGCAATTTCAGGAGGGGCAGACTGTAATGTCCCCGTTTTTGGAGGTAATTTGATTTAATTAATTTAATTAATTAAGTTGTCCAAAATAATGATTTTCAAGAGGATGACTAATTAGTTACTTTAATTAAATCATTAAGTGGTATTAAGTTAATTAATTATAAGGTTATCAAATAAAATTAAAATTAAAAGGTGACCTTATATTTAATTAATTTAATAAAGTGACTTGATTTTAAAATATATTATAAAGTCACTTAAATAAAATAAAAGAATATTCTAGAAGCTTCTGGAGAAATTGGGGAAAAAGAATAAATAGACATCTTGGGCTTCATTCTCAGCAGGCAGATTTGATGTTGTTGTTGTTGTTTCATCTTGTGGAGCCTAGGGTTTCTGCAGATTGCTTCTTATCATAGGAAACGGAAACTTCCTATTGATAGCAATTTTGAGGGTGTGAAATATCACCTGAATTATTGCAGCTAAGGGAGAGGTTACTTCAGACTTCTCATTTGTGCTACATTGCAAATTTTGTGGCCTTTGGCCAAATTTGAAGATAGAGATTTCATATCAGCTCATTGGGAAAATTTGGGATATTACAAATCAGCTAGTTGAAGTCTTCTTTGAGGAATCGATTTGATGGGTGGTTCAATTGCATATGTTACAATTAACTTTAAGAATCAGAGGTTGGCCTAATCTGATTTCATCTCAGTTTGTAATCAGACCTTGATTCTCAAATTGGAGAAGATTCGATTGAAGATATTGGAAGCATCATTGGTGCATTGCATCATTAAACAATTTGTCATAAGAAGAGTTTGATTTGCATCTTCAGCTCACAGATACATTCTGATTTTATTTTCCAGTCATAAGACTAGCTTGTAAGGGCCACGACTTGGCTCATAGTTGCCTCCTTTGGCAACGATTTCTCCATGAAGAGGCAGCGCTTGAACTAAAGGAGGGTGGACATTATTTTTTTGAAGCTGTTGGTGTGATTTTGTGGCTCTACCAATTATTTAATGAGGCTGAGATCACAGTGACAGGGATGGCTAAGGAAGGAATTCGATTTCAACACTCAAGGAGAATAAAAATTCTAATAAAATTTATGAGGCTTTGCTGGGAGGCTAGGAGGCTAGGCATCAGAGTTTTAAAGACCAATTCATTGAAGGCAAGAAGGATCGAACCATTTTGTGCAAACAGCCAATTACTTCCAAGTTCCTTGTCTTCATTTTATTGCACATTCTTTAGCATTAAGGCATTGTAATCTTTGTTGAGAAATAAGTCTTTTGGCATTATAGGAGTCATTAGTTTTTCAGCTGTAGGTTGCATCTGTAATCAACTATTGTCATATCTTATATCTTTGTATTTTGCCAAGAGTCTTGGCTGTTTGGAAATCATCATTGTATTGGAAAGATATTTGGACTGAAGGAGTAATAAGAAGTTGTCAAATTATTAGTTGATTTTATCAGCTTAGAATTTACATGCCAAGTGTTTGACAAAATGCCTCTTGGTTGTAGATGTACTTCATGCAATTTAGTTCTTCATTGGAATGCATTCTAAATTGCATAGAAGCATTGTAATTCATGTAAATGCTTGCATAGTAGTGGTAGAAGTTTATTTGAGCTTTCAAAATCAATTAGCATTCCTTCTAGCATCAAATGCAAATCTGAAAACAACATATCAGCTACTCCACACATTGCATACAAAGTGTTTGACGAAATTGCAAGGCTGCAAATTGGGGCAAATTGTGACCAATTTGAGCAAGGCTCATTACACTAACTTACCAAGAATAGAGAAAGGAAATTAGCACGACTAGTTCAATGTGTCACAAGGTTCATAAGTTCATGAACTAGAGAAAAGTACAAAAAGTTCAAGTAAGGTTCACCAATTGATGAAAACTATAAATTTGAGGCTTTTGTTAGAGTTTTAAGACATCAAGGATGTCAATCCATCTATCCCAAGTCTAAAAAGTTGTAAATCGTGACTTAGAAATTTTTGGAGTTAGACTTTTAAAATTCCTAATTCATCCATGCACCCTTCTCTTCTTCTCGACCTTTTAGACATCCCCATCCTTGAGTACTATTTACCTCCAAACCCCAACACCCTAATCCTCCAATGGTTAATGAATTTCCTAAGAATTTTAGACTTCCAAACATGGTCTTACCCACATCATTTTTGTGTAGTTGTGATTCCTCGATGCTAATGTCATCTTAGCATCACCCTTTTGTCAAATTTGTGTGCTGATATATACTTGTTGACATCATCATGATGTCATGTTTGTTGGAGTTGATAGTGAATCCCACAGTTCCCAATAATCCTCTACAACCAAAATGCCTATCACAAATGAGAGATCAAAGCAACTAATTTTCTATGCAATCAAGAGAGAAAATATTGAATCAACACAAGTATCATACAAGCATATGATATTGAGATTAATCTACAATTGTAATTGAATTGAATTGAATTAAATTACATTTACTACAATGAATGTGAATGCTTATTAAAGCATTAAAAAGAAAACCCTAAATGAGGATTTGATTAGATTGTGACAAGTGTCTTAATCTCATCCAATGAGACAACTTGACCTATATTTAGTCCAATCTAATAATAAAAAATCACTCATATGTTTAGCGTAAGTGTATAAAATAATAAGGAAATTAATAGTTAATTAATGATTAATTAATTATCAAGTGATGTCCTAATTCCTCTAACACCCCCCCTTAAGATCAACATAGAGAGAAGCTAGAAAATATTGATGAAGAATATAATGATGGATGCATGGATGGGTCCCGACTACAAGGCTTGATGAGGTACCCATATACAAACAAATGAAATATCATAACTAGAGAAAAGGAGAAAACTACATGGAAAAGCTCCTCTCCAAAAGAGAGAAAGAAATGACTACACTAGCAAAAGAAGTATAGAAGGAGGACTCAATGCAACCCCCCAAGGACTACTTCTATCACACAAATACAATAGATTTCCCCTGATTAGGAGAGAGAAAATAAACATATGAATCCCCCCACAAAGAGAAATCTTCTATGCAATGATTAGTTCCTAAAGATAGAATACAATCCACTGCCTATAAACAACATTTCTCCCCTCAGGAAGAAACAGATCTACTCATGATTGGTTAAGCCAATCCAAAAATATGGGTGAATTAGGAATCCAAAATCTAAATGATGTGTGCCTCAAGTGTCTACATGTCAAAAAGAGATTATGTCAATGCAAGATCCTATGAATACTAGTGGAGAAAATTTGTAAAGGAAATGAATATTATGGGCCAACAATGATGATGTGATTGTCAACAAAGAGGAGATGAATTTCCTCAAATTAATCCTCCAAATCTGCCATATATGACTCTACAAACAAGGATGATATGTCTGCAAGTTATGAATCCCAAGAAGCTATGTCTAGAAGATGATGGATGTCTTGTTGCACATAACCAATAGAGGCCAAGGATGTGGTAATGTCAAACTGATCAAGAACAAAAAAAGATGGTGATCGAGTCTTGATATGAAGAGTGGGAACATGAAGAAAAGTCTTTGAACCATCAAAACATGCAAGACCTATGATATAGTCAAGCTCCTCTAAAGTATCATCATCAAATGGTATGGAATCTTCATCTACAAGAGGAATAAGACAATTTGTAGCAAGATCCTCTAGGTATGGAGAGATATGAGGATCTCCATAGATATCCCAAAGTCGAGTCCAAAGTGTGTGGGAACAATCAATGTCCGATACAACACACATGGTGTCAAGATCAACACTAGAACATATAACCCCTACAACATGATCATTTATAATACCCCATGTTGAATAATTCCCTGGTGTGTTTGGTGTAGGTATGAGTCCATATAGATAAGGCAAAAGATCAAGCCACCTAAGATGTGTCAAGGTGTTGTTTCACCAAGACTCATAGTTATTCTTTGCCAAGATGACCATAGAAGGATGAACAAAAAAGCAATGATGGGTGATCCCACAATACTGGTTTACAATTTTTGGCCAAACTGGACATTAAACTAATTTTTTTTAACTAAATCTTCACTTTCGGGCACCTATAGTGGCTAAACCGTGAGGAATTTGAAGATGATGCAAACTAGTGATTTGTGACATTTTGTCTGTAGATTCTAAATATATTTTTTCAAAAAATTTGGAATTATATTGCACTTATTTTTCCAATATTGCACTTATTTTTCCATCTCTTTCGAAAACTAGTTTTTAATAGTAAACACTATTTTTAAAGAGTGACGTTACTGGCTAACACAACTTTTTTTCTATATGAAAGATAAAATTCTAATATTTTTGAATTTAGATTTGTAACTACGATATCTAGTGCATGGAATTAGCTTCATAGCATTTTATTGAATATTTTTTTCTTAATTAAGTTTCAAAGTCAAACTAGTTACAATTCAGACATGATTTACTAGCTAAAACATAACTTTTTTTGTATGTATCAAAATTCAATTTTATTTTTTTGTTGGATCAGGACATCAATATCTAGTGCATTGATATTTTTCAAAAAAAAATTATAATCTTCTATTTTTCCACATGTGCAGAACAAAGAGCTTGATTTTCAGTGAAAAACCTCCATTCATAAGAAATAAAAAATAAATATAATAATCAAATTAAATATATTTAAAATTATACTTTTTGGGAAGCTTATAATAAGCACTATATAGTTACAAAAAATAAATTTTAAATGAATTCATTTGATCCCCCAAAAGGTAAATCAAAATTGGTTTTTTAGCAGCATTTTGATAGGTGTAAAGGAGACTCTATTATAGGTATGGTTTAAAACTAGCGGGGTTCTATCCAAGGTGGTTTGATCAAACCTTCTTCAATTGGAATCCTTTAAATGGAACTTTTCAAGGCTTAAATCATTATATTTTCTAAAAATATGTGATTTTAGCAAAAAACAAAATGTCCCAAAAAGTGTAAACTACTATTGTGGGATCACTCTGATACTTCCTCAAATGATAAAATCAAATACTAATAACCTCAGTACATTTAAAATAAATCAAATGAATTCATCTCACACAAATAGATCCTTTATTGGTGCCAAGATGTCCAAGTAATTGACAAAAATGTGAAATCACAAAAAATTAATATAAAATACCTGAGGTAGATTCTAGAAAAAATTACAAATGGATATGAAGAGCTTGTAAATACCTTTCCAATGCCACTAGAATCGAAAAAATTTAGAGATACAAGTGAAAATTTATGAGCTCAAAAGCTAAAAATGAAGATCTGACTTTGATTGAGAATAAAATGAACCAACAACAAAATCTGCTGATGAGACCTTCACCACTAGAAAGATCTTAGAACTAACTTTTCAACAATATCTCATTTCCCTGATTTCAACACTGTATACCCATGTTATGCCAAAAAGAGACAAATGTCTCATTTAGGAAAAATTAGGGCTAGGAGGGGGAAAAGGGGGCTGACTGTATGGTTGACGTCATACTAACATTAGAAAAATATTCATAAGAATATTCCTTCATCCAAAAAAATTCACCAACATATCTGAAAAGTCAACTTGTTGGAATGTTTAGGAGGTTTGTCAGAATATACCACTCTTGATCACCAAATTTTCAAATATGTGAGTTGGGAAGTCTAGGTCCTGCGAGTTAATTTTGGTCATCATCGAAGATATTGAGTTGGGGTTTGGTATGTCGTCGAGTGATGTGTAATGTGGTTGGGAAGGTTAAAGCCAGTGAGATTTATTTAAGCTCTCAGTGGGGTTTAGTACCACTAGTAGGCAGTTAGGAAGACCGTCACTTGTGTCAATGTACTATGTACCTGGCATAGGAAATAAAGGCTATAAATTTTCAAAAAACCTTTTTTTTGAAAAAAAATTTGAAACTCGTATGTACTAATCATCTGCGCAGTATTGGCAGTTTTGGAGTGTGTGTTGGGTCGTACTGCTCTTTGTTGTGCTTGTTCTTATCAAGAATGGCGATATTCTTAACTTGTATGTCAAGGTACAGATTGAGAGTAACATGATTTGAAAGCGACAGGCAAAAACACTTGTTCACATAATGAGAGTGAATGCAAAGTGGTGAATTCCGAGGTCTGGGAGATGGGAATGCTCTAAATACTGAGCATCTTACTTTTAAATACTTTTCCACAGATACATCAATACAGTTCAAGGGAAAAAAATCATCTGTTAGGAGAGAAAAGTGGGTAGAAAATACTGTAAATGATGGAACACATGAAGACTGTTTGAATCCAATTCAAAAGTATTGAGCAGATAAATGTAATCCATTTTGTTGGGTAATGAAAATTTACAGAATTTATAGGAACTTGTTTAAGACAGATGGGATTAAGAAAATGCACTATAAATAGATATGAAATGGCATTGATTTGAGAGAAGATTAAAAGAAAGTTAAATTTGTTAGATGTCATTAATGAAAGTTCAAAATTACAATGAAATTTTTACAGGAGAGTTAGGCAGTGTCATTATTGATTTTTTTTTTAATTTCTAATAATTATTTTGATTATTTACATATTTTCATTTCGTTTTATTTTTTGTTTTGTTAAAGGTTTCTATTTTTTAAATATTGTTTATTTTTTTAGATCTTACACAATTTATTATCATATTTAGTAATTTGATATACGGATCAATTCAGATTTATTCTTTAATAATTTTCATTTAAATCAAGCAATTTTATTAAGTACTTAATATATTATAAATTATTTGTATTTCATTTATGTTGTGTAAAAACTAAAAGTAATTGTGTTTAATATTTGTTATTTATATTTATATTAATTTTAAGCTTAAATAAGGTGAATATTTAAAGTTGTATCATATTTTATAATAAAATATATTTTTTGTTTTAGATCAAAGATGATTCTAATTGAAAGTTTTGATTTGTCATATCATTGTAGCATTGAAAATAGATTACATCTTTGTTCTAACCAAAATGTTATCTTCCTTATTACAAAAAATATTGTTTGCACAAGAAACATGTAAAATATTTATTTTTTAAGAAAGGGTTTCAATCCACAATCCACTAGAAGTAGACATGGCAAAGTTTGGGCATCAAATTATGAGCTTTTCAAAAATCCTTTAGAAAGCATGTTTTCATATTTTGCCTACTAGCCAGGCTTAACTAGCATGTTAAGCCATTGTACATATGTCAATTTTGTAAAGTAATGGTAGTGTGCACCTAGCTCCCATACCCATTTTGCTTTATTTTACTTGTTGCAGTCAACATTTCTTGATGTTGAGTTTTGAATATATCATTACCTCATCTGGGTTCATTTTTATATCGTTATATAATGAATTTAAAAGGAGGACTAGATGGCTTAAAAAAGAGATTTTAATATATTAAATCTGATCTCATATGCATCATATATTACTTATGTAAGATCTTGGGATTGAGCTGATAAACGCATTTGCATCGAAAAAATTCTTGTACTAGATGATTATTCTTCAATTTCATTTCTCCCTATAATCCGAAATATCTTAGTGGAGTTTTGTCTAGAAATGATATGGAATGATGTTACAAGGAATGATCTCTCATCAAAATGATTATAACACCACAAATAGTACGCATTTTAATGTTATTAGGTGTGATGTGAAGGTGATATTATCCATAAGACTCATCTTTTATAACTCTGCCTTCTTGATGGATTTGATATCAATATGCTGGTAGGAGAGAAAAATGGGTACAAACTACTGTAAATGATGGAACGCCTGAAGAATTTCAGATGTACACCAAAGGAAAGGAAAATGTTAGAAGAGATAGTTGAAGTATGTGACAGATAACTGCAGTCCATTATGTTTGGTATGAACAACCAATTTTGAAAATCTGGAAGATGGGAAAAAATTACAGTGTAAGGGGGAAAAATTTACCTGTTAGGAATGAACGGGCAGAAAATATTGTAAATGATTGAACAGCTGAAGACTTTCAGCTGTTGCAGATAAGTGCAGTCCACTTTGTTGGATATGAATAACTACCGTGTAGATAATAAATGCCATCATGACTTTCTTTTCAATTTTGAATATATCTTTTTTTTTTGGGTTAGTTACATACCTTCACTTCTATTTAGCAATATGATGTGCAGATCAATTCCCACCCCTTTTTCTATAGTATTGAGGCAATATATTCAACAATATCTGATATATTATTTTATAGGGCATACCACAAATTCGCTGCCAGTAATTTACTAAGGGAAAATTCACCGTCAACAATTCACCATGGGAAAATTCACCGTCATGACAATTCACCGCACAAAAAATTAATTGCATTAATTTTTTATGGTTAATTTTCCATGGCGGTGGATTGCTGGTGGCGGTGAATTTTCCCGTGGTGAATATTCCGTCCGTGAATTGATGGCGGTGAATTTTCCTAGAACCATTTTATAGGTCTTTTATTTATATTCTACAAATTAAGAGTAATTGTGTTTAATTTTTTTTCATTGTATTATTATTAATATTAAAATTAGTTAGGGGAATGTTTAAAATAGTGTAATATGTTATGAAAGTTAGCAAATCTAACTTCTGATTGAAATCATTCTGACCAAAACATTTCTGATCAGATTAATTTTGACCAAAATATTTCTGATAAAAAATATTATATAATTTCAACTGAAATTGTTTTCAATAGAATGTAGATTTTTCAAAGGAATCTTGTACAATATTACTTTTAGAGTTCAAGTCTAAACAAATTCAGTCAAGAATTTTTCTGGTCATAACTGCCTATTGTATATATACATGACAACTTTTTAACATCAAATTACAAAAAATTAAACTGATTTTTGTGGATCTTAAAACACTATATATAAAAATCTACATTTTATTATTTAAAAAAATGAAAGAAAAAATTACATAATTTTATATATTTATTAAAATATTTATTGTGATTATTATTTTACTCAAATTCTAAAATTTTAAATTTAGGGAGGGCAGCTCATACATATAGAGGTTATAATGGTGCATGTTAAGTCTTCATTTCACAAATCTCATCAAATATTAATTCTTTTATAAATAAATAACATTTAAATCTATCACATAATATCACTGATTCTTAATTTCAAATAAGATATTTAATAACTTAAATAGTATGAATATTTATAAAGCATATCTACTCCACAACAACTACATGAATTCCAATCCACTTCTTATTTAAATTCTATCAGACACATTCAATAAGCTTTGGAGCTTAATTAATTCTTTGGTAACAAGTTTAGCAATAAACCAACAACCTTCACCAATAAACTAGCAGTCATTAAACTTGTTATTTTACTATTATTCCATTTAAATTTTTAGTTAATAAATTAGAATAATTGTGTCATATGTGTGGACAATAATCCCAAAATTAGATAAAACTCTGCCTCGCCATATGCTTCCCCAAAAGAGAGCAAATAAAAGTCTTAAATTTACACAAAAAGTTTGATAGGATGAGTAAGAGTGGCTATATAAATCATGTGGGAGATTTAATAACATGTATATATTTCAAGCAGAACGTTCATAACATTTCATCATGAGCTGTAATATATCTCAAAGCTACCAAAAGACCCCACTAAAATCTATTATCTCAAAATACCATCATGATAGAAGATAGTCTACATTATCTATAATAATATAGAAGCATAATATCTACATTAAGAGAGTAGAATATCTATGGGTCCTTGTGTTGCTGTGTATAAATGTAATCTGTTTGATCTACTAGAGTTCTATGATCTAAGCATTCTTCCTCCTCCATATTATTATCACATTCCTTCACTGTGGGTTGTTTTTTCTCTGCATTGCTAGCAAACTGTAAACAAAACATACAGAAGATTAGACCAAATAAACTCAGAAAAAAACCCAAAAGAGATTCATGAGAGCAATTTATATGACCAATCTTACAGCGTGTTTTATCTCCATTTGATCTTTGGTGAACAATATGGGAGCTCGTTTGGAACCTGCAAATAAAGAAAGATATATGAAAGTAAGAAAATAATTGGTATGAGTTTTTTAAAATCTATGAAGTGTGATCCAAAACGTTCAAAAAGCATATTTAATCTAATTGAAACCAAAAAATTGAAAAAAAAACAGCATCATCAAAATAATTCCACTCATTTCTATAGCGTCGAAGTATATTTAATCTAACCTATTCAAATGGAACAAGAAAATTGAAGGAAAAACCTCTTAGAAATGGGCGGAAAGCCATTGATGTAGAAACAAGAAGGATAATGGATAGCGTGAAAAGCCACGCCCTTCCCTGTTGAACTGAACTTTGTCTCATTTTCACTATTCTATAATGAAATAAACACTGAAAAATAACAGTTAGAGAGATCTGTGGCACCTTTTGAGACCACTAAATTATATATAGACATCAATAAAAGGATTTAGAAATAAAAGGAAACGTCAGACACGTATATGATCATGGCACGCAAATGAATACATCATTGTTATAGCGAAAGATCATCTAGAAAAACACATTTGTCAAACAATCATCCGCATGAATACGGAATATGGGGCTCTATAATGATAGAAAATTATGTTCTGAAGACTTGGATAGGATATTATTCAATCTTGTGAGCGGCGGAACCTTCCTTTGTCACTGTACGTTAGAAAGATCTTTCCTAGTGCCAATTGAGGCGCGCCTATCTTTCACACGCGTTTGGAAGATTCCAAGTACGCTTTCCCATGTTATGTCATGAAGAAGCCTCCAAAGCTGTGCGGACTTCTAGAAATAGTTGTGGGCCTCACTTGGAGTTTCGCTAACAAGTTCGATGTATGAAAATGAAATTTTGTCCACACGGAATACGCCACTAGTTTATGACGAGTAAAGATAAAGCAATGAAGGAAGAAGCTTCGGTTTGGGGATGGAATTCGGTCAGTGAATTTGATTTTAAGGAAATTTATAGTTAAGTATGTTTGAGTAAGAGTAGTATTGACCTTCTGTTTAAGGTTTCTTAATAGTTAAGTGAATTTGATTTTAAGAAACTTCGTAGTTAAGTATGTTTGAGTAAGAGTGGTATTGGAATAAGTGATCTTTTAGGAAGTCTTGATCTTTCATTCTTCTGATCATCATGTAGATGCAATGAGTGCTAAGTGGACCACTTATCCTTACAAGAGACGGTTCCATGTGAACCACTACTAAGGAAACATGGGTCAATAAATTTGACTAGAAAACTATGCAATTGAATCCTAATAGATATGTGTTTAATTTTTTTTTACCTTCTAAAGTGTATGATCAATATACATTTGTAATGATAAAATTATTATACTTATGTATTGTTTATTTAATTATGTGCCTATTGAATGGGAATGTTTTAAGATAATAACATATTGACAGGTCATATCTTGGATTGAATGTGAGATGTTTGCTCCCTTTGGCCCATTGTCGAAACTCAACTTTGATGAGACTCCTAAAGGAAACTTGGGATTATTAAGGGGGAACTTGAGCTTAGAAAGGGGGGCTTGGGGAGCTAGGGAAATAGAGGGAGGGTCAAGAAGCAGGGGGCAAGGGCTGGATGGGAGAGGAGAGGGGTAGAAGAGTATGGGGAGTTATAAGAGACCATATTGGTAAGTTGATTTGGCCTTTCCAATTCATCCTAGTACTTAGACTAACCATTTTGAGGAAGTAGCTATTGCATCTCATGCTCTCAATGGGAAGGCATCACGTTATGGTTTTCTCCATGTGAGAGGAGACTCTATAAGTATAATCAAATATTTGAAGGAGCAATCAAATTCTAGTTTAACTATTGAAACATTGATTTCAAATCCTAATAACATCAGTATTCACAAGTGACTTTCTCCCATGTGTAAAGAGAAGCTAATTTGGTGGCTAGTTATTTGGGGAATGGGGAGGATACTTTCAAAGTCACTTACTAGCATTTGGGAGAGGATATATCGATGGGTTTCCAAACTTAATTAAGAAGGATGCTAACAACATTTCCAATAATTAGGAAAGTTGTTAAACGAGTCACCTCTATGATGTGTTTATAAATCTCATGATGCCTCTTGAAATTACATTAATAATTGTTGAAAAAGGGGAGTATTGGAAATCAAGAACCTCAATTACTTTCCCCAACAATTTGAGGGACATCTAGTGGGTTCATTTGGTGGATGCAATAGAAGAGAAGATTTTGTGGGGTATTCAGATAAGGAAAGCCAGAAAAATGGGAGGAAGGTCCACAAGATTTAATTAGTTGATTACATAAAATAAAATAAAATAATAGAGTGAATTTTTTTGGAAAGAGGTGGTATTTCCCATTTCATGCACAGTGTCAATGGCTATGACACTATCATATCTATTGAATTTGATAGGGGCTAAAATAATAGGCAAGTTTTTGTGAAGGGATTGAATGTCATGGTCATCAAGTAATTTATTTACAAGGACATTGGGGTTTTAGTAGAGGGTGCTAGGGCGTTCAAGGATATAATATTGGGAGAAGAATCTAACACCATTTTCCTTAAGCAAGGAAATAAGGTCTAAATATTGCATATGGAGCATGCGAGGAGCTCCCTCAAGGCTCTTTTGAATGAGATTTCCCTCTACAATATACAATATATAACATTGGAAGGCCATATTGGAGCCTAGCTTTGCATGTCCCAAGAATTGGTTAGTTGGCCATAACTTTCCTTGTTCTCTAGTGAATTTATGTTGGATTACACCTAATAACCAATCAAAGATAGCTTCAATAAGTGTTCCCCTATCAAAAAAATTCTTATGTATGCCCCATTTTTTCCCTTGTGCCTTAGAAATTCATCTAATATTGTAGAAAGATAAAATTATTTCCTTGGTTTTCCTTTTTTTATTCATTCTAGGAATTGTTAGAGTTCTTAGAGGTTCAAGAACATTATAAACCTCTTATAGAGTCACCAAACTCTCCAAATGGATGACAAAAGAAAAGAAGCAATTCATGTCAATGAGTTGATAATTCCTTGAACTCGTCAACATGGTTCAAAAGGTGATGAAAGCTATATAAGGGGGTTTCAGAAAAAGACTAAGGGAGATATCACTAATTTTAAAATTTTAATAACCTCTTCAACCTTTAAAAAAATTTGGCAAGCAACCAATTTTCTAACATAAAGAAAGAAGAGAAACAACCTTGACTAAGGGGGATATCAACGAGTTCAACATAAAGATGGGAATTAATAATAATGGAAAGCAGATAAGTAAAGAAGTTAGAGTGTTCAATATTTATTAAACTCCTTAACTTACCAAGAATAGCGAAAGGAATTAGTGACTAGTTCAATGTGTCACAAGGTTCATTAGTTCATGAAGTAGAGAAAGTGCAAAATGTTCAAGTAAGGTTCACCAATACATGAAAACTATATAGTTTAGGATTTTTTGGAGTTTTAAGACATCAAGGATATCATTCCATCTATCCCAAGTCTAAAAAGTTGTAATTCATTTAGATACATAATTATGCTTCTTACTTGACCAAGCAACCAACTGGGAGCCAAGGAAATAAGCTCCACCACTTGTGCTTCACCTATTATCAACACACCTGGCCCAATCAACATCAGTATAAGTTGTTAAAGTAAAATTTGAATCCTTTGGATACCATAACCCCATATCTTTTGTACCCTCCAAATATCTTTATTTAAAATCCTTTTTACTATAACCACATGTGATTCCTTTGGTTCTTGTTGAAATATAGCTACTAAAAAAACATCATACATAATGTTTGGTCTAGTAGCAATCAAATATAACAATCCTCCAATCATTGACCTATGCATACTTGCAACAGCTTTAGGTGAAACATCTTCTTTTGTCAACTTGTATCCAATAATAATAGGTGTACAAACCGGTTTGGAGTTCTCCAATCCAAACTTCTTTAATAATTTTTTGGTATACTTCGATTGAGAGATAAAAAATCCTTTGCTGGTCTAATTTACTTGTAATCCAAGGAATAAATTCAAATCGCCTATCATAGACATTTCAAATTTCATCTGCAAATTCTCTGCACATATCATCATTTCCTTTGAAGATTATGTCATCAACATAAACCACAACAATCAACATTTGATCTAAGTAAATTCTATAGTATAAATTATTGTCAGCAGATCCCTTTCGAAATCCTTATCCAATCAAATAATTGTCTAGTCTATCATACCAAGCTCTAGGTGCCTACTTCAGTCCATAAAAAGCTTTCTTCAACCTGCAAACAACATCTGGGTCACTTCCGGACTTAAATCCATCTGGTTGCTAAATGTAGACTTCTTCCTTCAATTCTCCATTCAAGAATGCATATTTTACATCCATTTGATAGACTTTGAAATCCTTAAAATCTGCAAAAGCTAAGAATGTCTAGATTGCTTCCATTCAGGCAATAGGGGCATACATTTCTTCAAATTCAATACCTTTGATCCAAGTGTAACTTTTGCAAACCAATATTTCCTTATTTCTCATTACCTTTATGTTTTTGTCCAGCTTGTTCCAGAATACCCACTTTGTTCCAATTACATTATTGTCTGTCGATCTGGGAAAAAGTTCCCAAGCCTGATTTTTCTCTATTTGATCAAGCTCTTCTTTCATTTCCTTCACCCAATTCTGATCATTGCATGCTTCTTCCACAGTCTTTGGCTCAATTTTTGAGAGAAGAAACAATAATACTTTCTCTTGAGTTGCTTTGCTTCTTGTGATGATTCCCTTATTCTTATCTCCAATAATCTAGTTTTTTGAGTGGTTTCTCTGTACATACCTTGGGGTTTTAGTTGTAGTTGTTGGAGCCTTCTTTGTTTCTTCTTCTTCTTTCTTATCCTTTTCTCCTTTTTCATCTAAGTCATTTGATTCATATACAATATGCCTATCAAGATTTCTTTCAACATCTTCATCTACTTTCACATTTGCACTTTCAACTATCTTGTTCAGTCTCTTGTTGTGACACCAATATTCTTTGCTTTTTGTAGAGTAACCAAAAAATATTCCTTCATCAAGTTGCTCTACTGTGAACTTTCCAAGATTGTCCTCATCTCTCCAGATGTAGCATTTGCTTCCAAAATTTTTGAATTACTTTACTATGGGAGCTCTTCCATGCCATAGCTCATATGATGTCTTTCCATATTTCCTCTAGAATAGTACTTTGTTAAGAGCGTATACTATTGTGTGTATTTCTTATCTCCAAAAGACCTATGATAAACCTGCTTCCATGATCATTGTTCTAACAGCTTCTTGAACTGTCTAGTTCATTCTTTCCACTATACCATTCTGTTGTGGTGTTCTAGAGGCAGATAGTTGTCTTTTCATGTCATGTTTTTCACAGAATTTGTTGAATTCATCACAAGTAAAATATCCTCCTCTATCATATCTTAAACAATCGATTCTCCTGTCAACTTAATTCTTAACCCTTTCCTTGAAAGTCTTGATTTTTTCTAAAGCCTCTGATTTTTCAATTAAAAATACAACCCAAGTTAATCTGGAATAATCATCTATTAAAAGCATGAAATATCTCTCACCTTGTAAGCTTCTTGTTTTGGTTGGACCACATAGGTCAGTGTGTACAAGGTCCAACAAACTGGTAGGTGATTCTTCTTTTCTTTGGAACATTTCTCTAGTCTACTTTCCTTCTTGACATCCTTTTCAGATAGTGTTGTTTGGTTTGGTTAGTCTTGGAAAATCTCTGATAGCTCTTGTTGAAATTATCCTTACCAAATTTTTGAAGTTGATGTGACACATCCTTTGGTGTTAGAGCCAACTTTCATTGTCCACTGAGATAATAAGCATCTCTTTGTAGCTCCTTCCAGTTGATATATATTCCCACTTGTTCTTTTTCTAGCTATAATTACAGTTCTGGATCTTTTCTGGATCTCACAACCATCATCTTGAAACACCACATTATAGCCATTTTTGTACATCTATCCAACACTCAGAAGATTGTGATATAAATCCTTCACATAGTAAATATTTTCAGTGTTATGTTTTCCATCAAAGGTAATAGAACCAATTCCAAAAAACTATGTTGTTTTAGCATCTCCAAATCTAACAGAACCTCCATCATATTTCTCAAGCTTCACAAACTTACTTTTATCACTGGTCATATGATTCGAACATCCACCATTAATCAACCATTCATTTATGTTTCTTTTTTAACATATAATGTAGCTTCAATGTTATCATTAGATTTTAGACAAATGTTGGAGATATCAAATCTAGGTTCATCCTTTTCCACCAAAAATAAACAATCCTCGTGATCTAATTCATTATCTAGAATATCGGCATTCTCATTAACATTTAATAGGCTTTCTTATTGATCTTTTTAAAATTTTAACTTGTTCCTTTTTTTGGGCACCTAGTTTCCAAATGACCAATCTTTCCACATCTGAAACATTTAAGAGGTAACATACCTTTGTACTTGCTGGTACCTTTCTTCATTTTCCTTGTGAATTTTGCTTCCAACTCATCTAAACTTTCACTATCTAGATCTTCGTCTGTCTTTATGGCTTTGAAGGCTATTTCAGATTTCTCCTTTTCTTTTCCAAATTTCCTCATCTCAAATGTGGTCAAGGTGCCAAATAGTTGCTCTTTGGTGAATTTCTTCATATCATAAACTTCCTCAATAGTTGATATCTTGTCACTGTAGCTCTCTGGTAGGGTCATTAGAATCTTCTTAATTACATCTTCATCTGTCAGAGTGCCTCCTTGATTTTTGACTTCATTTACTGCACTGTCAACTCTCTGAAAGTAGCTTACTATATCTTCACCTTCTTCCATCCTCAATTTTTCATATCTGCACTTAGCTATCAACTTCTTTGATAATTTGACTCTATCATTTCCTTCATATATTTCTTTCAACTTTCCCTAGACTTCATAAGTGGTGTTCAATGAAATAACTTTTTTTAACTCAATCTTATACAAAGCACTAAAGATTACATACCTTGCTTTTCCATTTTCTTCATAGGTTGAGATCTCATCCGTAGTACTAGGACCACTTGTTGGTACAACATATTTTGTCTCAACATCTTTTCAAGTCTTGTAGCCTAGAGAAATTAGGTAGCCTCTCATTTCTACTTTCCAAAAACTGTAGTCAAATCCATCAAACACAGATATTGTCAGTTTGTGTACCATCAGATCTACCTCAAGCGGTTAAGCTCTTCTTTGAGGAACCAAAGCTCTGATACCAATTTTTGAACAATCCAAATAACTTAGAGGGGGGGTGAATCAGTTATTATAAAAAAAAATTCTTGACTTTAATTAATCTAGAGCAAGCTTAAATCATTCAGATAATAATCAAATAGATATGAACATGAAAGCACATAACAACACCATGCACAATGAACACCAAAATTTACGTGGAAACCCAAGAAGGGAAAAACCACAAAGAATGCTAATTCTCAATTATAAAACACCGGTTAAGGTGATTTTTACAAAGGCTCACTAGATCAAAATGCTCACTGCAGGTAAGGCTCACTACCAATGGGCTCACTACCCAGCTATTACAACCAAAGATAAAAAGGCTCGCTGCTAAAAGAGAAAAGCAAAGGGCTCGCTTCTAGAAGAATGATGAAAGGGAATCCACCACTGAAATAACTATCACCAACAATGACACCAAATAGAATCTCACTATTTTTTGCCTTTGGTCGTATACTTTCACATACATCACAATGTTTGGATTTTCAAATTCGCATTCGCCACACTTACTTTCATCAAACAGAATCAACTTTTACTTATACCATTCCATGCCTTCATAATCTCCTAAGTTGACCAAACACAATGTCTTCATAATCTCCTAAGTTGGCCAAACACAATTTGAATTAGGTCACCAAAGAACATTCCCATCGTGGAAAGGAATGAAACATGGACCATATAGAACCTCCTCGCTCAAATCAACACGCTACATATTAACCATGATATCTGAAACCAAAGAATAGAATATACATGTTACAATGCAAACAATGTTTTGGGGCATGTTAACCAAGTTCCAGATTGGTCTAGACCCATAAGAGTGTATCTTAGTATGTTTCAAAATTAATGGAAGTAGGACAAGCATGACCAAAGATAGATCATCATAGCACAACATCTAGAGCACGCCAATCCAAATCACCAAAGCATCACCGAACCTTAATCAATCAACCAAGATATGTTGACATCAATGACAACCATTAATGACAACAATCAACAACATCACATTCCAACAAGTATACCTTATTCTTATAAACATACTTCATGATACGATGAAGAGTCGAAGGCACCGCATGCATCTCATGAATCCATGGTCTTCCTAAAAGAAGATTGTATGACAGTTCATGAGGCATAACATGGATAGAAGTTTGAAGGGTAGCCTTTTTGACTGAAATGGGCAAGGTAATCACATCGAGTAGTTGCTTTCCTATATTGTCAAATCCTTGAATCGATAGGGAATTAGGTTTTATGTTTGATTTATCTACTCCCAAGTTATCTAAAATATTTACACTACACACATTCAGAGCTGAGGCATTATCAACAAGGGTCAGGTTTTTATTGCCTTGGTGGTGTATTTGGATATTATCATGAATGCATCATATCTCTTTTTCATTTCCATGGGAGGGAGCTCATGTTGGTGAAAGGTAATGTCTACATTAACTATATTCATTTCTTGTATTAGATTTGCCACATCATTTGTATTTGTATTAGGAGAAACCACAACTTGTTGCAAAGTTGTTTGAAGCATGGTGTGGTAACTAGGTGAAGCTTGAATAAGATCCCATAAGGAAATCTTAGTTGGAGTATTCTTAAGTTGTTCAACAAGATCATACTCCTTTCCACTATTATATGGTAAACGAGGAGCACTAGACAACACAAGATTCAGTAATGGTAACGAAACATGATTAGGTTGAGGTTATATATTATTCTTTGTGTTGTATTTATGAGCAACAGTGTTATAATTCGGTTGTTGTGATACATTCTCTTTAGGTGCGTTAGGGATAAGGACAACTATGTTTGAAGGTTGAGGTTTGTTTGAAGGTGGATAAAGGATAAGTTGAGGTTGAATAACATTTACTTCATTTTGCTTAGATTTAGTTGAACAAGCCTTAGTGGATGAACCTTGCGAGAGGAATTCCTCAAGGGCTTCATCTAACATGTCAAAGTCTTCATGACTAAAAGGTTTGTGTTTGTTAATAGGTTGAGGTTGGATAATGTTTACTTCACTTTGATTAGGTTTTTTGAATAATCCTTAGTGGATGAACCTTGTGAGGTGAATTCCTCAAGGGCTTCATCTAACATATCAAGGTCATCATGACTAAAAGGCTTGACGTTTAGGCTAACTTTGAAAAAGGACATTAACATGCTTAAGTAACCATACATCTATGCGCACATTTAAGTTTAATTTTTTTGGTTTTACATTTTGATTTGCTAATGAATGGAGTTGACAAAAAATAATATGGAAATCTAATGAGTTATCTTTATCAAGCAAATGTAAACATAAACTATGAAAATGCATAAAATAGTAAATTGGCAAACTGAAACAACAAACTAACTACAATGAACAGAAGCATAAAAATGCACTATTTAACCCTAGAAATTGTAACCTCAAACTACATAGGGAATAAGATGTCGGGAAGGGTGTCTTGGTCCTCCTAATGAAATTTAGAGATTCTAGACACTGGAACAGACAACACAAAACTTAGACATGATTCTAGACCAAAAACCCTGAGAGGGAATAAGACACTAGTAAGGGCATTTTAGTCCTAGTAAAGTTTTTTTTAGAAAAACAACAAGATCTAAGCTGAATGATGCAATAAATTAAAGATGCAACCTATATGCACTTTCACTAATGCAAATATAGGAAACCCTAAATGCAATTTCACTAATGCAAAATGTAAGAAACCCTAGATGCACTTTCACTAATGCAAGATGCAATGCAAGAATGAATTCAATCTAGATCTAAGGACTTTAATGGACTCCAAATCAGAAATGAACATGCTTAAAAGTCAGGTTCACCAAAATGATTGGTAGAAAAATGGATATATGAATATCTCTCTTTCTCCAACAAATCACTTAATAATGTCTTACAAGTCTCAATTGGATTTTCTAAAAACCTCACAAGGTGAGTCAATTCACAATGAGGAGGACCTAGGAGGGGGTTATTTCAAATTTAAAGGGGTTCACCACCAAGCAAATGCTTGGAAAAGACAAACAAAAATTCAACCTACAAACCCTAGTTATGCAAGCTAAATGAGGAGTGCAAATAATGAAATTATGCAATAGCAAGGTAGGATGTGTGTACTTGGGAAGTCTGGAGATGTTGTGAGGATTTTGGAAATGTAAAGAAGCTACCAAAAATTTCTATGAAGGACTAAGATGCCTAGGATGGCATATTAGTCCCGCTACTTTTTTTCAGGGCAAATGTAGAGTCTTCGGATGTCAAAACTAGATCTAAAGGAATCTCTAAAAAATATGCTTGGGAGGACAAAGATGCCCAAGGTGGTGTATTAGTCCCATTTTGAATTTTTGGAATTTTTTAGTGTGGTCCTAAAGCTCAAGATCTGAATTTCCTTCTTCACCAAGTCTTTAGATTTGAACATGTAAAAAGATAGGTGCAAAATAAAAGAATTTCCAAATTGATTGTTTATGGGGATTTGTCTTGGTCAAACCCCTTGTTTGGTAATTAAACCTTGGTGAAAAAGTATAGATCTAAAAATGGAAATGTGTGTGTGCCCTAATCTTAATTGTGTCTAACATTATGCAAGCTAGAACATGAGGAAACCTTATTCAAATGTGTTAGAATAAGATTCCTAAGATGCAAATATAAATGACCTATAAAGGAGATCTCTAATCACCATAATAAGTCAAAAACATGAAATTTACCTTCCTTAGGAAAAAGATAGAACAATAATGAACAATCATTTCTCATCTCCTATGCTCTCTAGCATCCTGATGATGGATCACTGAGTGTGATCCGAAACGTTGATGAAAAAAATCCAACACAATCTCAAAATCCAGAAAATTAAAAATCTTAAGATGGAATCAATCAAGAAACAATTCTTTAGGCTTGGATAAATGGCTAGTTCCATCTCCAACCAAGAATCTCTCATGATCCACAATAGGAATCTATTACTAATCCTTGATAATGCTAGATCCTAGCTTAAAAGTAGATTTGAAAAACCCGCAAAAACATAATAGAAGGTTGCTCCAAGACTTGAAACACTCCTTCAAACTTGCTTCACTTATCACTTGTTTGCTTCAACTTTTAGACTTAGGTGAAAATGGGGTGTGAATCTTACTTTTATAGGCATTCCTAACTAATAACCCAATTATTAGATCCCAAAGGCTGACAAAAGGTCAAATAAATTCAAATATTTTTGTTTCCTACTCTTAATTCCAAAAAATAAAGCCCCTGGAACTAAGACACCACCAATGGCATCTTGGTCCCACAAGGCTTAATTTTCCAATTCAAAAGGTGGGTTACCAAGATTGATGGTTGCTTATGGGTTTTGGTCAAATTTAAAGTTGCAATATGCCTCAAGATGCACAAAAAGGGGTCTTAGGGTCCCATAATAAGTGACTTAAATGGAAATTAATGCAAGGGGTGCTAAAATAGGTCCAAATTAAGTGTGAAAATGCGAAGGTATGCATTTTTCTACACTACAAAAGTATATAGGTTATTGCTAGATTATTATGTAGATAATTATTGTAGTGTCATAAATTTTCACCCTTGAAAATTCCATACTAGCTTTAGCTCCCCCTATGTACTTGGACCTAATTATGCATTTAATTTTCCCATTTTTTAATAATCTTTGGAAAACCAGAGGTTAAACTGGGAATTATTATTTAACATGCATTTGCTAACACTTATGACCCTGAAATAATAGGACTGGAATAGCACACCCAATGCCCTTTTCTAGCCTATTTTGGCTCAATTTAAAATATGTCAGTGCCAACATTTTAATATTTAAAAATCTAAAATCATTTGTTGGATATAGGTATTTGATATTGAGAAATTAAATAATTGCATATAAATAAGTCTTTTTCACCATTTCAAATGCTAGAAAATCTATTGAGAAAATTGAAGATACTAAAATCAATTAAGGTAATTCAATGGAAGAGTTAGTAGCATTATTAAAAGGATTTCATCAATTAATATCATGCTTTCAAGTCATTAGGAATAAGGAAGCAATTATGTGCAAGGAGCTATTATGATCAATCAGGTAATTATTATGGTATATGAGTTATCATCTACATGCTAGCTAGAACAATCTATTATGTTTTGCGAACTAGCCTTTTGTAGGTCTATCAAGCAATAGAGGCATCCATCAACCAACATTTGTGGAAACTTATGGTGTGACATCATTTCATCAAGGTAATATTGTCATTTATCATTTTAATCAAGTATTATTGTTTTAGCATATGCATGACCTAGGGTATGCTCTCCTGATCATCATCGTTTGTTGTACACATACCTGTAGAAATACCAAAATGGGGTTTTACTTATGCAATCCCCTATATAGCACAACCTTTCCCCCTCTTTTCATGTGTGCAAGTCAGATTTAGAAGTTTCGTCAACTAAAAACCTTAAGAAAACATAGAGCAGAATATGAATTACATCTCAAAGTTTTCAGATCCTAAAGGAAGCATCCCAAGTCTAGGCCACCCAATGCTCATGTCCCTATAATTCAGCCCCAATTTTCAATCATTGGTTCCTCTTTGCATCTCATTCTCATATCTAAAACTATTATCTAGTTTTTTATTTCCTTTGTGTGATAAATTACAATTTTAGATCTAGGGTTACATATTAACCAAGATCATTAAAACACACATCAAATGTATCATCTCTACAAACTCAAAAGTAACACAAGATCCTAATAGATTGGCTATCCCTTGTGGCAGCAAGTTAATTATCAACCCTTGTCAATTTTGTGTCCTAATGTGAAGTCAAGTGAAAAATAATTTAATCCTACTTGGATCTAGGATCACCTTTCCTACTTCACATTTTGGTGAGCCTAACATATCCGACACTTGTAATTTTTTGGGTTTTACAACATAAATTTTGAAAATTGATTAAAAAATTAGATGATTTGAAGATCTTGTTATTTATTATTTTTTTTATATTTTCCAAGCTATTCATTTGCATTCTTTGATAGAAATATCTACACCTCCATATAAGAGCCATCATATTTGTATTTGATCCTTGTCCATCATCTAGGACAAGTCAAAGAAAATAATATAGCTAGTCAACTAGGATGCAGTTTGATGTCCTCCCCTCCCCATGGATTACCTTCCTACCATGTATGGGTAATCATAGAATGTTATACACATCCTCAAGTGTTATAATCATCTCTCTTGTAGAAAGATGAAAGGTGGAGGTATTTCAATCCCATTGCTCCATAAGTGTCATCAACATAGAATCATGGTACCTCATGGTAGGCATGGTATAGATCCAAAGTAAACTAGCATCTCTTAGGTGCCTCTGCTTGGCTACTAAGAGTAATGTGGTGTGGTTGCATAGAATTTGTATAAATGACCCCATGGGTGCTTTCACATGCATGGTGGTACCTATCAATCAACAAAATATTCTTTCATTACTTCATTTATCAATGATAAATCAATTTAAAGTAACAATTACAAGTTCTAAGACAATGTTCCTAGTCAAGGGCACCATAGTTGGACTAGGACACCCATGTAGTTCTAGAGTGCCAAGTTGGTCAAGGGCGCCCATTCTTGGAAAAATCATCAAAAACAATGTAAATTGAGATTCTTCCTATGTCTAAATTGAAATCATGACTTACCTTGTGTATTGACACCCCTTGTGCAATGTGGTCTCCCAGGGCCTCTAGCATCAGTGTGTGGTATGGCCATTATTGTGGCATTTTCACTTCTAGGAATACTTGAACAAGCTCAAGATGCTCCCAAACTACAAAAGTCAAAATGAATGGAAAAAAGGTTAAAAATGTATTACATATATTAACAAATCTAGAATATATCATTTATATCATTTTTAAGCATATTTTCTTTAAATCATCACAACTTGAGCTAGAGAACTCCAATTTTTGCACTATCTATTATGTTTGCACCCTAGTTCCACCCTCATTCTCATAAAATACTTTTTGTTCCTTGGTGTTATGTTTGCATGGCCCTACCAAAGGCATTTCCAACAAAACCCTAATAAATTTGGGGTGGAGAGATCACCACCACATTTCTACATTCATAAAGCAAAAAAAAAAGGGGGCATCCATCTGCCCTCAAATTTCATTCTCCTTAGAAGTTTTGGACTAATGAATTCATTTGTATGTAAAAGATGATTTTGGATTTCTAACAAGTTGGTTTTGCAAGATGTGGTTCCTAATGTTGTGATTTATAGGTTACTATGCTAGGGGCTTTGTTCACTTGCTTGGAAAATATTCCATATCCTCTACAACATCCTTTTGGGTATCCATATCCATATTTTATGATTTATCTTTTGGTACTTTATCTTGCATATGCATGTACTATCATATGGACACTAAAGTGGAGGCTAAATTTTGTGTTGTAAATTGTGCTCCCTAAAGGTGAAAGAAAAATTTCATGCTTTATTTGGGGCTCACTTTTGTGTCCACTCTACTAGTGCATTTTATAAATATTCTCTAGCCTTAACCTTTCTCTTGAACCCAAGAGAATGTTTTATTGCTACCCTAAAAGTTTCCATCTCAATCATATTTTACCATTTAAACCTTGGAAAGTGTTCGTTTTCTAAAAGAGTCCTAATTAAGAATACCCCAAACTTATGAATCAAACTTAAAGGTGTGCAAAACAACTAGACTAGGGCCCTACCGCCCTAGATGAGGTGTTTTTCCTGATAATTTTTATTTTTCATTTTTTCCAGTCTATAATTTATGAGATGTGAATTCAAACTTGAGACTTGGTGGTAAATCCATCCCAAAAATTAAATTTAAATGAGTCGGCCTACAATTTAATTTATTCCTATGTTCCACTATACAAACATGAATTATTATTTCAAAAATGAAGAATAAATTGAAATTATAACAAAGCTTTTCCAAAATACACATCTAATTTTACAAAATTACAAAGCATTTTCATATTTGATCAAGTTATCACAATGATTTTGAATTTTGATGCCAATGGAAGAACTAGTTGGAATATAGTGTTGAAGATAGCTTTAGCTTCCTTCAAGAACCTAATGACTTGTTTTCAACATGTTCTCATCTTCAAAGTTTGATCTCCTTGCTAGCATAAGTGAGTTATTTGAGCATTTGATTTTCCCTAGGGTATTTGACTTTCTCTTGGGTTGATCATTGGCTGTGTCATTTAAAAATCCTTTTCTAACATATTTGAGTAAGGTTTCTATCATTTACATTGTATTTTAGCTTGTCACAACCTTAGACACACTTAAGGTTTAGAGCACACATTTTTTCCATTAGCAAATCAACTATTTGAGAAGGTAGAAATACCAAAATGGGGGTTTGATCAAGGGAAAATCCTATATAGCCACCCTTTCCCCCCTTTTTGTTTTGATTTTTTAGGTTTAGATCTAGAGACGACAAGTTACAAATTTGGAAAGGATAGTGTAGACTTGTATGCTACAGACTAGAAAGTTGTAGATCTTGAATCATAATTCCTAGTTGCGGGATCCACTTCCCTTGACCATTTAATTTAGCCCCAAACTTCTATGATAGGTGCTTAGACCTCTTCCCTTTTCAAATATTTTTTCATTCTGTCAATTTTCAATTTTGTCTATGTGAGTAATTTATGTTTTCAAATTTGGTTTATTAGGTCAATAAATTCACATTAAATCCAATCAATTTTCAAAGAAAAAAAATGAACCAATTCCAAGGTAGATTGGCTATCCTACGCTATTAGCCAGTATTGAAACCCTTTTATGCTTGGGTTCTAATGTTGATGCAAAGAAATAATTTATCCAAGTAATCTATTTATTAGGTCTAGGATCTCTTTTCCACATCACAATGTGAAATATTTTTACCAAACAATAACACCCAAATATATGTCGCACATACATTTACATGGTTATATAGTAATTGAAGAGTTATTTTTTGAGTTTATTTAATTTCTAGGTTCTAAGCATGCTAAAATATTGTATCTACAATTGTTAAATTATTTTATGTTGGTTATTTAAATGTTAATTTTTAGCTTGTAATCAAGCCATATGTTATAAGTCTAAGTTTCATGGGCATCAACTAACTCACTATCACAACTCAATTCCACAGAAGGTTTGTTTTGCATTGAAGAATTGTAAGCTTTATATACCTATGAGAAAAATGGAAAAACTCATGAAAAGCATTGGTGATAAAGATTTTATAAATTATAACAAGATTTTGAACTACAAGTACAAAGATAAGATGAAGATGGATCAAGATTGGAAATGATAATGATACTACTAAATGTTATGGATATCAAATTTTAATTTGTAGTTTAATTCCTTGTTCCATGAAATTTGTGACATTTAACTTGGTAAATACATATGTAAGATAATGATTAGTCACTCAACTATTATTGATGGCTATAATTTGACTATAATGATTATCTTAAAATTCTTTAAGGTAGCAAAAGGATATGGAAGAGATGATGATGAATAAATATCTCTATAAGAATGGCATGTATACAATATTCAATAGGGCTAGTGTATCAAACCTCATGTGTCATGTCTAGATATCTAAATGTGCATTATAATACTCCAAGTCTTAAATTAATGGAGTCCATTATTTCAATAAAATTTTATATGTTTCTCCATGAAATTAATTTTGATGAGATATTGCCACCATAGTCACCCTATAACAACAATCAAGAGTATGATAGTTATGGGTAGGAGGATGACTAGTGATGGCTATAACCTAGCTATGGTTTATGAAAAAATACTTAATATAAGTGTGGTTGAGAAATATATTTAAGAATTGGATTGAAATAATTTACTTATGTGTAGGGAAGTTACTCCAAGTTAAATGCCAAGCTTGAATTAACTTGTAATGAATACTTAAAATTATATTTTTTTTAGAAAATCACATGATGGTTTTTTAGAAATCAATTCAACATTACTAGCCATCCACATTATGACTAGATTAGCACATTACATTATTATTACCTATGTTGCATAATATGTCTAGTTATTGCATAGCAATATTTTGTATAACAAGTAAAGACATGTTTGACAATAAAATATATTGTTGCACCAACTAAAGACTATTCCAAAACAACAAAAGTCTAAAATTATTGTGCAATACCTTTACCAAGGTACAAATTTAAAATTAAATTTAACCATGGTGGATGATAGAAGTGTTGAGATCAATTTCATCAATTTATTCATCAATATTTAAACATTACATTGATTTTTCCATCATTAACAAATCAATTATACTAAGGAAAGAATATTATTATGTGCATTGTTTACAATTTAGGGAGCTATTTGATTGTGAGATAGATCTATTTCCCCTAGCATGTGAGGCGTGTATTATTGAATAACCTTATTGCAAAGGTTATAGATGGAATGAAGAGGCAAGAGATATTTCATAGACATGGATCCATCATGTATCACCTACTTGATCAAAAGGTTATAATTAGAGATGTAAATATATGTTGATGAATATAAAGACATGTAATGTGTCTTTATGGAGTACTTTGAGGAACGATGGTTTCATAAGGTGGGTATGTTGTAACACTCAAGGATGTGAGCTAGGAAGAAAAATCTAGAGTCATACTACTCATGTTTTAAAAGGAAATTCATTAGTTTAGTCCTTGCTATTTCAAATCATCATTTTTTAAGCTATTGGCCAAAGCAAAAAAAATTATAAATATGTCAAGTGATGGTAGTGTAATGAGTGTGGTATGATATGGATATTGAATACTAAATTACATATATTGTTCTTGTGGAACCTACCATAACAAAGTATTGTCCCTCATTTTTATTTACATATTTAATACTATGAAAGATGAAATAGACTATAAGAGACCCTTATAAGAAATGAATAATCCAATGGTCTCCTTGAAAGATGTGCGGATGTAAGTTTGATGGTAATAATGAATATCAAAGAAATATATAAACAAATTATATTATGTATCATTATATAATGAAGTTAAAAGAAGGGTTAGATGGGTTACAAAAGTATTGGAAATAAGCCACACCCATGCAAATGATGGACTAGCCATAAAGGGGCTAGTAGTTAGTGGTAGAGCACTCTAGAAGGAAGTGTAATGTCCTATATTAGAGTCTTAGCAAGTCCATGCATAGAAACTCAACATGATATCAAAGCTTGAGTAAGCTAGGAGCTCCAAGAAACTATAGTGTTTCTTACAAGGTTTTTGGAAATAAGTCACACCTAGACCAACAATGGACTAGCCACAAATGGGCTAGTAGCTCAATGGTAAAGATCTTAGGATTTATTTGATATAAGTTGGCATAGAAAATATAATTATACTAAGATGATTGATGTTCAATTTTATTTCTCTCTATGCCTAAAAAAGATAATGGGAAGTGAAAATATGAAATCCAAAATGTATGAGTAGACTTGTTGAAGAAATTATATGTAATTCCTCAACATTCCAAGGAATGATCTCTTAAAAAATTATTAGAACACCATGAATACTCATTTCATTTGGTGATTGGTAGGCATGTTAATGTTATTAGTGTGTTGTGAAGGTAGATATTATCCATAAGACTGATCTTTTATAACTCTATTGAGGCTAAATAAACATGGACTAGAAATGACTCGTGTGCACAATAAAGTCATGTTTTCTCTAATTATATTAAAACAAGAATGGGAAAAAAAAATAGTGTGAGTTACAAAATTTACCTATTCGAAGAAAAAAATGGGTACTAAATATTATATATATGGTGGAACACTAGAATATTTTTAGATGTACACCAAAGGAAAGGAAAATTTTAGAAGAGGAGATAGTTGAAGTATTGGGCAGATTGCTAACACATAAAATCCTAATTCAAAAATATGTGATAGGTAATTGCAGTCCATTATGTTGGGTATGAACAATCAATTTTAAAAAGTGATGAATGTGATACATATCAATTATAAACAAGTCAGTTTTATTACATGCCACTTATGAGAGCTAACAATTTGGGACAATTTTTTTTCCACAGCTAATAATTATCATCATGACTTTCTTATCAATTTTAAATATATAATTTCATTTTCCTTTACTTTTATTTAGAAATTTCATGTCCAGATTAATTGATCCTATTTTAATTAGTTTTAAGTCAATATATTCAACAAACTTAATGTGTGTCCAATGTGGTTTAGGCTCCCAAATCTCCCCCTCCAATTTTGAGAAGATTTTTGTTTTGAGGCCATTGGAAACTCTATTGTTCATTATTAGAAGACTGGTGATTCCACTTCTTTTATGGGGCATTTGACCTTTGCTCGTATTCTAGTGGATATCAACATCTCTTTGCCTTTTCACAAGGAAGTGGTTCTGTTGGTTGGGAATTGGCCCTAGTATCAACCGTTAGATTATGAGGGGCTTTCATTCAAGTACCATAATTGCATTACTATTGGTCACTTGGCTTTATCTTGTTCTCTTCAACGTTGTTCATGTTCAGCTACTTAGTGGAAAGATGTTAACAACGATCTCCTAACTATTTTGGTTGTCTCTTCTTAGGAGTTCTCTTCTCAAACTTCTAATGAGCTTCTTGCTCTAAGCTCGAATATGATTTGTCCTGTAGGCCTTGTTGGTGTTCCTCCTCCCTTGTGCACTTCTCCTTCTCCTGTGATTGTTCCCACTCTACCCTTGATTTCTTCTATGGATGGTGCTTTCCTTTCTCTTGACTATTCTCCTATTTCCCCCTTGGTTATTGGTCGTCTTCCTATGGGGGTGTCTCTTGCCCCCCTCATGGTGGATGCCTAGATGATAGTATCACTTAGATAGTTGTTTGTAAAAGGTGTAAAGTTCAATCATCTACCTCTTCAATTTCTCAAGACTTGTTGGTCAAGTCTATTGTTTCGGGTTGAGACCATTTTTTCTCTCTAGTCCTATGCTCTAGTCAAAAGCATAGCTGGTCTTAGTTGGGGTTTTTATTTTGTTTGTTGTCTCACCTCTTGTGAGCTCCTTGTGTTAGGTCTTTATGGCTATTTTGTTATGGGTGCAGGCCCTTCCCATTTTTATATTAATCAATACAATATTTGATATATTATTTTATGGGTTTCCAATTTATATTCTATAAAAGTTAAGTGTAATTGTGTTAAAAAAATATCTACATTAATATTAATATCAAAAATTGACATGAGTGTTTAAAATAGTGTAATATATTATCATAAATTTAGAAAAACTGATTTTAGATTGGAATAGTTTTGACCAAAACTTGTTTGATCAAAATAATTTTGAGAAAATATTTTTGATAAAAATAGTAAATAATTCCAATTGAAATTGTTTTCTCTACAATATTATCATCTTTATTATCAGAATAAAGTTTGTAAAGAAAGTGATATTACTTTAAAAATAAAGCTTCTGCTACTTCTACTCACTATAAATATACATATTTTTTTTCCACAACCCAAATGAGATTTAAGTTCTCATGACAGAAAATTATATGCCTAATCTTACAGTATGTTTTATCTCCATTTGATCTTTTGTGAACAATATGGGAGCTTGTTGGGAATCTGCACACAAAGAAATGCGCAAGAAAATGAACAGATAATTCTTGAGAAAAAAAGCATCGTCAAAACAATTCCACTCATTTCTATAACGTCGAAGCATATTTAACCTAATCCATACAAATGGAACAAAAAAACATTGAAGCAAAAACGTCTTAGAAATGGGCGGAAAGCCATTGGTGTAGAAACAAGAAGGATAATGGATAGCGTGAAAAGCCACGCCCTTCCCTATTGAACGGAACTTTATTCTTTAATGAAATAAACACTGAAAGATAACAGATGAGAGATATGTGCCACCTCTTGAGACCACTAAATTATATATAAACACAAAAAAACAAGAAGGATTTAGAAATAAAAAGGAACATTAAACACCCATCTGATCATGTCACGCAAATTTATATATTCTTATTATTGTGAGCGTTTATCCAGAAGTACAGATTTGTCAAACAAGCATCCGTGCCAATGCGAAATGTGGGGCTCTATAATGACTGAAAATTATGTCTTGAAGAGTTGGACAGAACATGATTCAATCTTCTGAGCGGCGGTATCTTCGTTTGTCATTGTACGTTATAAACATCTTTCCTGGCGCCAATTGAGGCGCTCCTCATTAACACGTGTTTCGGAAGACTACAATTCCAATTTCCCATGTTCTATCGTTAAGAAGCCTCCAAAGCTACGCTGACTTCAACATATTTTCTTGAACGAACTACTTACTTGGCAAGAAATTGCTTTGGGCCTCTCAACTAGAGTTTAGATAACATATTCAATGTATGATAGTGGCTTCTTTCTTTTTCTTTTCTTTTTGGTTGAATTCATCCACCTTCCTTAGGTTCATTTTAATTTCACAAATTTCCTTTTCAAGAGCTTTGATTCTTCAATCTCTTTTGTAGCATTTCAATTGTACATATGAGAGGTTTTTTTTAGCTTGGTTTTGTTGATTTTAATTAAAAACAGTTTAAGGATTTTGTGATGTATATTGAACTTTAGTTCTATTTGTTAGTATGTTGATGATGACGGTCACAACTTTTCAAGATGAAGAAAGGAACAACATATTGAAAGACTCATTTGAGACACTGTGGCAAAGGCCCTCTACCTTTAACATTCAAATCATCCTCCACAACACTTTTCTCTTACCCTTACTATCCTTCTTGTCACTTTCCCCTTTCTAGTGCAATTCCTTGGACTTGGGAACCTAACCCTTCCTCTTTCTTTTGGATTTCCTTCTATGAGCATGCACAACCACATTACAATTCTTATAATCCTTAGAAGAATATTGGTTAGAGAGAAAAGAAGAGGAAAGGGTCAAATTTAGGAAGCGCGAGGGGGAGAGGGGGCAACAAGGGTAGACAAGTGATTCTTCTTACAATGAAGTAGGACAAAGGAAGATGGGTGGAAGAATGTCTCTTGTTGTTAGGTCGGATGGGGAAAAATGAATAATTAGGGAGGAAGTTGGAATTATCAATATCCAACTAGGGTCTCAAGGTGAGAGTATACTTAATCAATAATATTTAATAAGGGATTTGTGCAACAAGACCACCCCAATACCCATTTTAAATTCAAGAATAAAATACTCCAAGATAATAGCATGAAGGGGAAATCTATAATTCATGTGCATCTATGTACATGTGCATTTTTCATATATATAAGGGTGATCCCACAATAGTAGTTTACACTTTTTGGGACATCCTGATTTTTGCTGAAATCACATATTTTTAGAAAATATAATGATTTAAGCCTTGAAAAGTTCCATTTAAAGGACTCCAATTGAAGAGGATTTGATCAAACCCCCTTGGATAGAATCCCACTAATTTTAAACCATACCTATAACGAAGTCTCCCTTACACATATCAAAATGCTAATAAAAATCCATTTTTTATTTACCTTTTGGGGGATCAAATGAATTAATTTAAAGTTTATTTTTTGTATATAGTCCTTATTATATGCTTCCCAAAAAGTATAATTTTAAATATATTTAATTTGATTATTATATGTATTTTTTATTTCTTGTGAATGTAGGTTTTTCACCAAAAATCAAACTCTATGTTATGCACATGTGGAAAAATAGTAGATTATAAAAAAAAATCTGAAAAATATGTTTGGGCTAGGTATTGATGTCTTGATCTAGTAAATAAAATAAAAATAAGTTTTGATACATACAAAAAAACTTATGTTTTTTACAGTCTACCTATGTTTAAATTATAATTGGTTTGACTTTAAAACTTGATTGAGAAAAAAATATTCAATAAAAAATTATGAAACCAAATGAACTTGTTATATATCATAGTTACAAAGCTAAATTCGAAAAAAAATATAATTTTATCTTTCATAGAAAAAAATTTATGTTATTACGGTGAGCATCACTCTTTAAAAATGGTGTTTGCTAATAAAAACTAGTTTTTGAAGGAGATGGAAAAATAAATGCAATATGACTCAAAAATTTAAAAAATATATATGTTTAGAATCTACAAACAAAATGTCACAAATCACTAGTTTGCATCATCTTCAAATTCCTCATGGTTTAGCAGCTATAGGTGCCTGAAAGTGAAAATTTAATTAAAAAAAATCAGTTCAATGTCAAGTTTAGCCAAAAATTGTAAACCAATATTGTGTGATCACCCATAATTTTGTAAATTTAAAAGTAGCATCTGTATACATGTGCATTTTTCATATTTTCTTTTTTTATTTTCACTTTAAATATTTCATTAATTTCATGCCCATATTAACACATGGACATAAGCTTCAACATAATTTAAAAAATATATATAAATAACTATATTATGTTTTTTTCGTACTTCACATGGTAGTGCATCATGTGCAATCAACATTGTTGTACATATAACACAATGAAGAGAATGTTGCATTATATGAGTGAAGATAATTTGAAGCAAGTGGGAGACACATAACCCATTTTTATTCACCCTAAAAGATGATGGAAACCTAATTAGGTGTCGTGTCACATCCCGTAATGCCTTGTGGGAGAAACCTCTTAGGTATGCTATTTTTTCTTACTTATGTGAAGGTGACTTTTTGTGCCTTGTTGAGGTGAACTAGGTTAAACTTTTATATACCAAATCATTCTAGAACTATTATATGAATGCATGTGAACAATTGATTAAGCAAACACACATTTGTATCAACATCTCCAAAGTTAAAATGAAATGAAATTATGATGTATATCTAATCACTAATTTAAATGTGTCAATAAAATGTAAAATTGATCTATCTAGTATAAGATATTTTTTAATCACAAACTAAACATCTATTTAAATTAACATTTAAATATTGAAGGATTTAAGTTGTGCATTATTAAAATTCTTGATTACAATTAAACTACAAGTGTCACTATTTAATGATTTAATATTATTATCATTATTTATATTTATTTAAGTTTTGACGAAATCATATTACAAGAACAAATTTAATTATATTGATTAATTAAATTATTGACAATGTTTATTAAATTCTATCAAATTTGTATGTATTGTAACCTAAGTTCTTAACTTAAATTTATTTAAAATTAAATAAATACACTTAAACCAAAGTCTAAATCATAATTAATTAAATTAAACTATTCAACTAAACTTAATTAAATTTCAAATAATAAATAAATAATAATTAAAATTAAATATTAATTTAGGGAATCCCTAAAATCCTCAAACTATATTAAAAGAGTTCTAACTCCATCTCCTCTCTTATTGAGCACACACATCTTTTTTTAGTTGGTTTTGGGGGAGAGAAGAAAAATAGAGCTAAACTCAAGAGCCCATCCTTCCATTATAAAACCTTATTGCTTTTAAAAGTTAGGTTTCACGTGAAGGATGATACCACAAGGGCAATGGGGAGACTAGACCTCATGACCTTTTGCCTGCAAGAGGATGCTTTAGCCAATTGAGCTAGGCCCAACGCCCTATTGCTTTTAAAAGTTATTATATGGTTATTATTCAATTTTGTTTTATAAAACCTTATTAGTAAATTATTATATGATAATATATTGCAAGGTGTAGATTACAAGTTGGAGGAGATTTTGTAAATCTCCAAACCAACCATCTACTTTTCTTTCAAATATTTATA
>VDFB02185479.1:34867-50313 GCA_007258455.2 Sequoia sempervirens
AGAATGATGAAAGGGAATCCACCGCTGAAATACCTATCACCAACAATGACACTAGATAGAATCTCACTATTTGTTGCCTCTGGTCGTATACTTTCACATACATCACAATGTTTGGATTTTCAAATTCACATTCGCCACACTTACTTTCATCAAACAGAATCAACTTTTACTTATACCATTCCATTCCTTCATAAACTCCTAAGTTGACCAAACACAATGTCTTCATAAACTCCTAAGTTGGCCAAACACAATTTGAATTAGGTCACCACAAAACATTCTCGTCTTGGAAGGGAATGAAACATGGACCATACAAAACCTCCTCACTCAAATCAACACGCTACATATTAACCATGATATCTGAAACCAAAGAATAGAATATACACATTACAATGCAAACAATGTTTTGGGGCACGTTAACCAAGTTCCAGATTGGGCTAGACCCATAAGAGTGTATCTCAGTATGTTTCAAAATGAATGGGAGTAGGACAAGCATGACCAAAGATAGATCATCATAGCACATGTAGAGCATGCCAATCCAGATCACCAAAGCATCACCGAACCTTAATCAATCAACCAAGATATGTTGACATCAATGACAACCATTAATGACAACAATCAACAACATCACATTCCAACAAGTATACCTTATTCTTATAAACATACTTCATGATACGATGAAGAGTTGAAGGCACCGCATGTATCTCATGAATCCATGGTCTTCCTAAAAGAAGATTGTATGAGAGTTCATGAGGCATAACATGGATAGAATTTTGTAGGGTAGCTTTTCTGACTGAAATGGGCAAGGTAATCACATCGAGCAGTTGCTTTCCTATATTGTCAAATCCTTGAATCGAAAGGGAATTAGGTTTTATGTTTGATTTATCTACTCCCAACTTATCTAAAAGATTTACACTACACACATTCAGAGCTGAGCCATTATCAACAAGGGTCCTTTTTATTCCCTTGGTGGTGTATTTGGCTATTATCATGAATGCATCATATCTCTTTTGCATTTCCATGGGAGGGAGCTCATGTTGGTTAAAGGTAATTTCTACATTAACTATATTCATTTCTTGTATTAGAGTTGCCACATCATTTGTATTTGTATTAGGAGAAACCACAACTTGTTGCAAAGCTGTTTGAAGCATGGTGTGGTAACTAGGTGAAGCTTGAATAAGATCCCATAAGGAAAACTTAGTTGGAGTATTCTTAAGTTGTTCAACAAGATCATACTCCTTTCCACTATGTGATGGTAAACGAGGAGCACTAGACAACACAGGATTTAGTAATGGTAATGAAACATGATTAGGTTGAGGTTATCTATTATTCTTTGTGTTGTATGTATGAGCAATAATGTTATAATTCAGTTGTTGTGATACATTCTCTTTAAGTGCGTTAGGGATAAGGACAAGTATGCTTGAAGGTTGAGATTTATTTGAAGGTGGATAAAGGATAAGTTGAGGTTGAATAACATTTACTTCATTTTGCTTAGATTTAGTTGAACAAGCCTTAGTGGATGAACCTTGCAAGAGGAAGTCCTCAAGGGCTTCATCTAACATGTCAAATTCTTCACGACTAAAAGGTTTGTGTTTATTAATAGGTTGAGGTTGGATAATGTTTACTTCACTTTGATTAGTTTTTTTTGAATAATCCTTAGTGGATGAACCTTGTGAGGTGAATTTCTCAAGGGCTTCATCTAACATATCAAGGTCATCATGACTAAAAGGCTTGAGGTTTAGGCTAACTTTGAAAAAGGACATTAACATGCTTAAGTAACCATACATCTATGCGTGTTTAATTTTAATGTTTTTGGTTTTACGTTTTGATTTGCTAATGAATGGAGTTGACAAAAAATAATATGGAAATCTAATGAGTTATCTTTATTAAGCAAATGTAAACATAAACTATGAAAATGCATAAAATAGTAAATTGGCAAACTGAAACAACAAACTAACTACAACAAACAGAAGCACAAAAATGCACTATTTAACCCTAGAAATTGTAACCTCAAACTACATAGGGACTAAGATTCCAGGAAGGGTGTCTTGGTCCTCCTAATGAAATTTAGAGATTCTAGACATTGGAACAGACAACATAGAACTCAAACATGATTCTAGACCAAAAACCCTGAGAGGGAATAAGACACTAGTAAGGGCGTTTTAGTCCTAGTAAAGTTTTTTTTAGAAAAACAACAAGATCTAAGTTGAAAACAGTATTCCTAGGTTGCATACCTAGGGACCTGATGTTTGGAAACAAGAAACCCTATAAATGGATGTAAAGAAAAGCAATAACTATCTTTGACAATTTCAGATTGCTAGATTTTAATAACAATGTTTCTAAATGAAATTAGGATGAGTAACAATGCACTTTTTAGTTTTTCAATGAAATGAAATGATGCAATAAATTAAAGATGCAACCTATATGCACTTTCACTAATGCAAATATAGGAAACCCTAAATGCAATTTCACTAATGCAAAATGCAAGAAAACCCTAGATGCACTTTCATTGATGCAAGATGCAATGCAAGAATGGATTCAATCTAGATCTAAGGACTTTAATGGACTCCAAATAAGAAATGAATATGCTTAAAATTTAGGTTCACCAAAATGATTGGTGGAAAAATGGATATATGAATATCTCTCTTTCTCCAACAAATCACTCAATAATGTCTTACGAGTCCCAATTGGATTGTCTAAAAACCTCACAAGGTGAGTCAATTCATAATGAGGAGGACCTAGGAGGGGGTTCTTTCAAATTTAAAGGGGTTCACCACCAAGCAAATTCTTGGAAAAGATAAACAAACATTCAACCTACAAACCCTAGTTATGCAAGCTAAATGAAGAGTGAAAATAATGAAATTATGCAACAACAAGGTAGGATGTGTGTACTTGGGAAGTCTAGAGATGTTGTGAGGATTTTGGAAATGTAAAGAAGCTACGAAAAAGTTCTATGAAGGACTAAGATGCCTAGGATGGCATATTAGTCCCACTACTTTTTTTTGGGGCAGATGCAGAGTCTTCAGATCTCAGAACTAGATCTGAAGGAATCTCTAAAAAATATGCTTGGGAGGACTAAGATGCCAAAGGTGGCGTATTAGTCCTGTTTTGAATTTTTGGAATTTCTGAGTGTGTTCTCGAAGCTCAAGATCTGAATTTCCTTCTTCACCAAGTCTTTAGATATGAACCTGTAAAAAGATAGGTGCAAAACAAAAGAATTTGGATTGATTGTTTATGAGGGTTTGTCTTGGTCAAACCCCTTGTTTGGTAATTAAACCTTGGTGAAAAATCATAGATCTAAAAATGGAAATGTGTGTGTGCCCTAATCTTAAGTGTGTTTAAGATTATGCAAGCTAGAACATGAGGAAACCTTATCCAAATGTGTTAGAATAAGATTCCTAAGATGCAAATATAAATGACCTATAAAGGAGATCTCTAATCACCCTAATAAGTCAAAAACATGAAATTTAACTTCCTTAGGCAAAAAATATAACAATAATGGAAGATGGAATCAATCAAGAAACAAGTCTTTAGGCTTGGATAAATGGCTAGTTCCATCTCCAACCTAGAATCTCTCATGATCCACAATAGGAATCCATTACTAATCCTTAATAATGCTAGATCCTAGCTTAAAAGTAGACTTGAAAAACCCGCAAAAACACAATAGAAGGTTGCTCCAAGACTTGAAACACTCCTTCAAACTTGCTTCACTTATTACTTGTTTGCTTCAACTTTTAGACTTAGGTGAAAATAGGGTGTGAATCTTACTTTTATAGGCATTCCTAACTAATAACCCGATTATTAGATCCCAAAGGCCGACAAAAGGTTAAATAAATTCAAATATTTTTGTTTCCTACTCTTAATTCCCAAAAATAAAGCCCTTGGGACTAAGACACCACCAATGGCATCTTGGTCCCACGAGGCTTAATTTTCCAATTCAAAAGGTGGGTTACCAAGATTGATGATTGCTTATGGGTTTTGGTCAGATTTAAAGTTGCAATACACCTCAGGATGCACAAAAAGGGGTCTTAGGGTCCCATAATAAGTGACTTAAAGGGAAATTAATGCAAGGGGTGCTAAAATAGGTCCAAATTAAGTGTGAAAATGCAAAGGTATGCATTTTTCTACACTACAAAAGCATATAGGTTATTGCTAGATTATTATGTAGATAATTATTGTAGTGTCATAAATTTTCACCCTTGACAATTCCATACTAGGTTTAGCTCCCCCTATGTACTTGGACCTAATTATGCATTTAATTTTCCCATTTTTTAATAATCTTTGGAAAATCAGAGGTTAAACTGGGAATTGTTATTTAACATGCATTTGCTAACACTTATGACCTTGAAATAATAGGACTGGAATAGCACACCCAATGCCCTTTTCTAGCCTATTTTGGCTCAATTTAAAATATGTCAGTGCTAAAATTTTAATATTTAAAAATCTAAATTCATTTGTTGGATATAGGTAAATATTGATATTGAGAAATTAAAGAATTGCATATAAGTAAGTCCTTTTCACCATTTCAAATGCTAGAAAATCTATTGAGAAAATTGAAGATACTAAAATCAATTAAGGTAATTCAAGGGAAGAGTTAGTAGCATTATTAAAAGGCTTTCATCAATTAATATCATGCTTTCAAGTCATTAGGATTAAGGAAGCAATTATGTGCAAGGAGCTATTATGATCAATCAGGTAATTATTATGGTGTATGAGTTATCATCTACATGCTAGCTAGAACAATCTATTAGCGAACTAACCTTTTGTAGGTCTATCAAGCAACAAAGGAATCCATCAATCAACATTTGTGGAAACTTATGGTGTGACATCATTTCATCAAGGTAAAATTGTCATTTATCAATTATCATTTTAATCAAGTATTATTGTTTTAGCATATGCGTGACCTATGGTATGCCCTCCTAATCATCATAGTTTATTGTACACGTACTTGTAGAAATACCAAAATGGGGTTTTACTTATGCAAGCCCCTATATAGCACAACCTTTCCCCCTCTTTTCATACATGTGCAAGTCAGATTTAGAAGTTTTGTCAACTAAAAACCTTAAGAAAACATAGAGCATAATATGAATTACATCTTAGAGTTTTCAGATCCTAAAGGAAGCATCCTAAGTCTAGGCCACCCAATGCCCATGTCCCTATAATTCAGCCCCAATTTTCAATCATTGGTTCCTCTCTGCATCTCATTCTCATATCTGAAACTATTATCTAGTTTTTTATTTCCTTTGTGTGATAAATTACAATTTTAGATCTAGGGTTACATATTAAACAGGATCATTAAAACACACATCAAATGTATCATCTCTACAAACTCAAAAGAAACACAAGATCCTAAGAGATTGGCTATCCCTTGTGGCAGCAAGTTAATTATCAACCCTTGTCAATTTTGTGTCCCAATGTGAAGTCAAGTGAAAAAGAATTTAATCCTACTTGGATCTAGGATCACCTTTCCTACTTCACATTTTGGTGAGCCCGACATATCCTACACTTGTAATTTTTTTGGTTTTACAACATAAATTTTGAAATTTGATTAAAAAATTAGATGATTTGAAGATCTTGTTATTTATTTGCTTTTTTTATATTTTCCAAGCTATGCATTTGCATTCTTTGATAGAAATATCTACACCTCCATATAAGAGCCATCATAGTTGTATTTGATCCTTGCCATCATCTAGGACAAGTCAAACAAAATAATATAGCTAGTCAACTAGGATGTAGTTTGATGTCCTCCCCTCCCCATGGATTAACTTCCTACCATGTATGGGTAATCATAGAATGTTATACACATCCTCAAGTGTTATAATCATCTCTCTTGTAGAAAGATGAAAGGTGGAGGTATTTCAATCCCATTTCTCTATAAGTGTCATCAATATAGAATCATGGTACCTCATGGTGGGCATGGTATAGATCCAAAGTAAACTAGCATCTCTTAGGTGCCTCTGCTTGGCTACTAAGAGTAATGTGGCGTGGTTGCATAGAATTTTGTATAAGTGACCCCATGGGTGCTTTCACATGCACGGTGGTACCTATCAATCAACAAAATATTCTTCCATTACTTCATTTATCAATGATAAATCAATTTAAAGTAACAATTACAAGTTCTAAGACAATGTTCCTAGTCAAGGGCACCATAGTTGGACTAGGACACCCATGTAGTTCTAGAGTGCCAAAGTTGGTCAAGAGCACCCATTCTTGGAAAAATCATCAAAAACAATGTAAATTGAGATCCTTCCTATGTCTAAATTGAAATCATGACTTACCTCATGTATTGACACCCCTTGTGCAATGTGGTCTCCCAGGGCCTCTAGCATCAGTGTGTGGTATGGCCATTATTGTGGCATTTTCACTTCTAGGAATACTTGAACAAGCTCAAGATGTTCCCAAACTACAAAAGTCAAAATGAATGGAAAAATGGTTAAAAATGTATTACATATATTAACAAATTTGGCAATATATCATTTATATCATTTTTAAGCATATTTTCTTTAAATCATCACAACTTGAGCTAGAAAACTCCAATTTTTGCACTATCTATTATGTTGGCACCCTAGTTCCACCCTCATTCTCATAAAATACTTTTTGTTCCTTGGTGTTATGTTTGCATGGCCCTACCAAAGGCATTTCCAACAAAACCCTAATAAATTTGGGGTGGAGACATCACCTTGTTTCTACATTCATAAAGCAAGAAAAAAAAGGGGGCATCCATCTGCCCTCAAATTTCATTCTCCTTAGAAGTTTTGGACTAATGAATTCATTTGTATGTAAAAGATGATTTTGGATTTCTAACAAGTTAGTTTTGCAAGATGTGGTTCCTAATGTTGTGATTTATAGGTTACTATGCTAGGGGCTTTGTTCACTTGCTTGGTAAATATTCCATATCCTCTACAACATCCTTTTGGGTATCCATATCCATATTTTATGATTTATCTTTTGGTACTTTATCTTGCATATGCATGTACTATCATATGGACACTAAAGTCGAGGCTAAATTTTGTGTTGTAAATTGTGCTCCCTAAAGGTGAAAGAAAAATTTCATGCTTTATTTGGGGCTCACTTTTGTGTCCACTCTACTAGTGCATTTTATAAATATTCTCTAGCCTTAACCTTTCTCTTGAACCCAAGAGAATGTTTTATTGCTACCCTAAAATTTCCATCTCAATCATATTTTACCATTTAAACCTTGGAAAGTGTTCGTTTTCTAAAAGAGTCCTAATTAAGAATACCTCAAACTTATGAATCAAACTTAAAGGTGTGCAAAACAACTAGACTAGGGCCCTACCGCCCTAGATGAGGTGTTTTTCCTAATAATTTTTATTTTTCATTTTTCTCAGTCTATAATTTATGAGATGTGAATTCAAACTTGAGACTTGGTGGTAAATCCATCCCAAAAATGAAATTTAAATGATTCGGCCTACAATTTCATTTATTCCTATGTTCCACTATACAAACATGAATTATTATTTCAAAAATGAAGAATAAATTGAAATTATAACAAAGCTTTTCCAAAATACACCTCTAATTTTACAAAATTACAAAGCATTTTCATATTTGATCAAGTTAGCACAATTATTTTGAATTTTGATGTCAATGGAAGAACTAGTTGGAATATAGTGTTGAAGATAGCTTTAGCTTCCTTCAAGAACCTAATAACTTGTTTTTAACATGTTATCATCTTCAAACTTTGATCTCCTTGCTAGCATAAGTGAGTTATTTGACCATTTTCTTTTCCCTAGGGTATTTGACTTTCTCTTGGGTTGATCATTGGTTGTGTCATTTAAGAATCCTTTTCTAACATATTTGAGTAAGGTTTTTATCATTTACTTTGTATTTTAGCTTGTCACAACCTTAGACACACTTAATATTTAGAGCACACATTTTTTCCATTAGCAAATCGACTATTTGAGGAGGTAGAAATACCAAAATGGGGGTTTGATCAAGGGAAAATCCTATATATCCACACTTTCCCCCCTTTTTGTTTTGATTTTTTAGGTTCAGATCTAGAGACGACAAGTTACAAATTTGGAAAGGATAGTGTAGACTTGTATGCTACAGACTAGAAAGTTGTAGATCTTGAATCATAATTCCCAGTTGTGGGATCCACTTCCCTTGACCATTTAATTTAGCCCCAAACTTCTATGATAGGTGCTTAGACCTCTTCCCTTTTCAAATCTTTTTTCATTCTGTCAATTTTCAGTTTTGTTTATGTGAGTAATTTGTGTTTTCAAATTTGGTTTATTAGGTCAATAAATTCACATTAAATACAATCAATTTTCAAAGAAAAAAAATGAACCAATTCCAAGGTAGATTGGCTATCCTACGCTATTATCCAGTATTGAAACCCTTGTATGCTTGGGTTCTAATGTTGATGCAAAGAAATAATTTATCCAAGTAATCTATTTATTAGGTCTAGGATCTCTTTTCCACATCACAGTGTGAAATATTTTTACCAAACAATAACACCCAAATATATGTCGCACATACATTTAAATGGTTATATAGTAATTGAAGAGTTGTTTTTTGAGTTTATTTAATTTCTAGGTTCTAAGCATGCTAAAATTATTGTATCTACAACTGTTAAATTATTTTATGTTGGTTATTTAAATGTTAATGTTTAGCTTGTAATCAAGCCATATGTTACAAGACTAAGTTTCATGGGCATCAACTAACTAACTATCAAAACTCAATTCCACACAAGGTTTGTTTTGCATTGAAGAATTGCAAGCTTTATATGTACCTAGGAGAAAAATGGAAAAACTCATGAAAAGCATTGGTGATAAAGATTTTATAAATTATAACAAGATTTTGAACTACAAGTACAAAGATAAGATGAAGATGGATCAAGATTGGAAATGATAATGATACTACTGGATGTTATGGATATCAAATTTTAATTTTTAGTTTAATTCCTTGTTCCATGAAATTTGTGACATTTAACTTGGTAAATACATATGTAAGATAATGATTAGTCACTCAACTATTATTGATGGCTATAATTTGACTAGAATGATTATCTAAAAATTCTTCAAGGTAGTAAAAGGATATGGAAAAGATGATGATGAATAAATATCTCTATAAGAATGGCATGTATAGAATATTCAATAGGGCTAGTGTATCAAACCTCATGTGTTGACTCTAGATATCTAAATGTGCATTATAATAATCCAAGTCTTAAATTAATGGAGTCCATTATTTCAATAAAATTTTATATGTTTCTCCATGAAATTAATTTTGATGAGATATTGCCACCATAGTCACCCTATAACAACAATCAAGAGTATGATAGTTATGGGTAGGAGGATGACTAGTGATGGCTATAACCTAGCTATGGTTTATGAAAAAATACTTAATATAAGTGTGGTTGAGAAATATATTTAAGAATTGGATTGAAATAATTTACTTATGTGTAGGGAAGTTACTCCAAGTTAAATGCCAAGCTTGAATTAACTTGTAATGAATACTTAAAATTATATTTTTTTTAGAAAATCACATGATGGTTTTTTAGAAATCAATTCAACATTACTAGCCATCCACATTATGACTAGATTAGCACATTACATTATTATTACCTATGTTGCATAATATGTCTAGTTATTGCATAGCAATATTTTGTATAACAAGTAAAGACATGTTTGACAATAAAATATATTGTTGCACCAACTAAAGACTATTCCAAAACAACAAAAGTCTAAAATTATTGTGCAATACCTTTACCAAGGTACAAATTTAAAATTAAATTTAACCATGGTGGATGATAGAAGTGTTGAGATCAATTTCATCAATTTATTCATCAATATTTAAACATTACATTGATTTTTCCATCATTAACAAATCAATTATACTAAGGAAAGAATATTATTATGTGCATTGTTTACAATTTAGGGAGCTATTTGATTGTGAGATAGATCTATTTCCCCTAGCATGTGAGGCGTGTATTATTGAATAACCTTATTGCAAAGGTTATAGATGGAATGAAGAGGCAAGAGATATTTCATAGACATGGATCCATCATGTATCACCTACTTGATCAAAAGGTTATAATTAGAGATGTAAATATATGTTGATGAATATAAAGACATGTAATGTGTCTTTATGGAGTACTTTGAGGAACGATGGTTTCATAAGGTGGGTATGTTGTAACACTCAAGGATGTGAGCTAGGAAGAAAAATCTAGAGTCATACTACTCATGTTTTAAAAGGAAATTCATTAGTTTAGTCCTTGCTATTTCAAATCATCATTTTTTAAGCTATTGGCCAAAGCAAAAAAAATTATAAATATGTCAAGTGATGGTAGTGTAATGAGTGTGGTATGATATGGATATTGAATACTAAATTACATATATTGTTCTTGTGGAACCTACCATAACAAAGTATTGTCCCTCATTTTTATTTACATATTTAATACTATGAAAGATGAAATAGACTATAAGAGACCCTTATAAGAAATGAATAATCCAATGGTCTCCTTGAAAGATGTGCGGATGTAAGTTTGATGGTAATAATGAATATCAAAGAAATATATAAACAAATTATATTATGTATCATTATATAATGAAGTTAAAAGAAGGGTTAGATGGGTTACAAAAGTATTGGAAATAAGCCACACCCATGCAAATGATGGACTAGCCATAAAGGGGCTAGTAGTTAGTGGTAGAGCACTCTAGAAGGAAGTGTAATGTCCTATATTAGAGTCTTAGCAAGTCCATGCATAGAAACTCAACATGATATCAAAGCTTGAGTAAGCTAGGAGCTCCAAGAAACTATAGTGTTTCTTACAAGGTTTTTGGAAATAAGTCACACCTAGACCAACAATGGACTAGCCACAAATGGGCTAGTAGCTCAATGGTAAAGATCTTAGGATTTATTTGATATAAGTTGGCATAGAAAATATAATTATACTAAGATGATTGATGTTCAATTTTATTTCTCTCTATGCCTAAAAAAGATAATGGGAAGTGAAAATATGAAATCCAAAATGTATGAGTAGACTTGTTGAAGAAATTATATGTAATTCCTCAACATTCCAAGGAATGATCTCTTAAAAAATTATTAGAACACCATGAATACTCATTTCATTTGGTGATTGGTAGGCATGTTAATGTTATTAGTGTGTTGTGAAGGTAGATATTATCCATAAGACTGATCTTTTATAACTCTATTGAGGCTAAATAAACATGGACTAGAAATGACTCGTGTGCACAATAAAGTCATGTTTTCTCTAATTATATTAAAACAAGAATGGGAAAAAAAAATAGTGTGAGTTACAAAATTTACCTATTCGAAGAAAAAAATGGGTACTAAATATTATATATATGGTGGAACACTAGAATATTTTTAGATGTACACCAAAGGAAAGGAAAATTTTAGAAGAGGAGATAGTTGAAGTATTGGGCAGATTGCTAACACATAAAATCCTAATTCAAAAATATGTGATAGGTAATTGCAGTCCATTATGTTGGGTATGAACAATCAATTTTAAAAAGTGATGAATGTGATACATATCAATTATAAACAAGTCAGTTTTATTACATGCCACTTATGAGAGCTAACAATTTGGGACAATTTTTTTTCCACAGCTAATAATTATCATCATGACTTTCTTATCAATTTTAAATATATAATTTCATTTTCCTTTACTTTTATTTAGAAATTTCATGTCCAGATTAATTGATCCTATTTTAATTAGTTTTAAGTCAATATATTCAACAAACTTAATGTGTGTCCAATGTGGTTTAGGCTCCCAAATCTCCCCCTCCAATTTTGAGAAGATTTTTGTTTTGAGGCCATTGGAAACTCTATTGTTCATTATTAGAAGACTGGTGATTCCACTTCTTTTATGGGGCATTTGACCTTTGCTCGTATTCTAGTGGATATCAACATCTCTTTGCCTTTTCACAAGGAAGTGGTTCTGTTGGTTGGGAATTGGCCCTAGTATCAACCGTTAGATTATGAGGGGCTTTCATTCAAGTACCATAATTGCATTACTATTGGTCACTTGGCTTTATCTTGTTCTCTTCAACGTTGTTCATGTTCAGCTACTTAGTGGAAAGATGTTAACAACGATCTCCTAACTATTTTGGTTGTCTCTTCTTAGGAGTTCTCTTCTCAAACTTCTAATGAGCTTCTTGCTCTAAGCTCGAATATGATTTGTCCTGTAGGCCTTGTTGGTGTTCCTCCTCCCTTGTGCACTTCTCCTTCTCCTGTGATTGTTCCCACTCTACCCTTGATTTCTTCTATGGATGGTGCTTTCCTTTCTCTTGACTATTCTCCTATTTCCCCCTTGGTTATTGGTCGTCTTCCTATGGGGGTGTCTCTTGCCCCCCTCATGGTGGATGCCTAGATGATAGTATCACTTAGATAGTTGTTTGTAAAAGGTGTAAAGTTCAATCATCTACCTCTTCAATTTCTCAAGACTTGTTGGTCAAGTCTATTGTTTCGGGTTGAGACCATTTTTTCTCTCTAGTCCTATGCTCTAGTCAAAAGCATAGCTGGTCTTAGTTGGGGTTTTTATTTTGTTTGTTGTCTCACCTCTTGTGAGCTCCTTGTGTTAGGTCTTTATGGCTATTTTGTTATGGGTGCAGGCCCTTCCCATTTTTATATTAATCAATACAATATTTGATATATTATTTTATGGGTTTCCAATTTATATTCTATAAAAGTTAAGTGTAATTGTGTTAAAAAAATATCTACATTAATATTAATATCAAAAATTGACATGAGTGTTTAAAATAGTGTAATATATTATCATAAATTTAGAAAAACTGATTTTAGATTGGAATAGTTTTGACCAAAACTTGTTTGATCAAAATAATTTTGAGAAAATATTTTTGATAAAAATAGTAAATAATTCCAATTGAAATTGTTTTCTCTACAATATTATCATCTTTATTATCAGAATAAAGTTTGTAAAGAAAGTGATATTACTTTAAAAATAAAGCTTCTGCTACTTCTACTCACTATAAATATACATATTTTTTTTCCACAACCCAAATGAGATTTAAGTTCTCATGACAGAAAATTATATGCCTAATCTTACAGTATGTTTTATCTCCATTTGATCTTTTGTGAACAATATGGGAGCTTGTTGGGAATCTGCACACAAAGAAATGCGCAAGAAAATGAACAGATAATTCTTGAGAAAAAAAGCATCGTCAAAACAATTCCACTCATTTCTATAACGTCGAAGCATATTTAACCTAATCCATACAAATGGAACAAAAAAACATTGAAGCAAAAACGTCTTAGAAATGGGCGGAAAGCCATTGGTGTAGAAACAAGAAGGATAATGGATAGCGTGAAAAGCCACGCCCTTCCCTATTGAACGGAACTTTATTCTTTAATGAAATAAACACTGAAAGATAACAGATGAGAGATATGTGCCACCTCTTGAGACCACTAAATTATATATAAACACAAAAAAACAAGAAGGATTTAGAAATAAAAAGGAACATTAAACACCCATCTGATCATGTCACGCAAATTTATATATTCTTATTATTGTGAGCGTTTATCCAGAAGTACAGATTTGTCAAACAAGCATCCGTGCCAATGCGAAATGTGGGGCTCTATAATGACTGAAAATTATGTCTTGAAGAGTTGGACAGAACATGATTCAATCTTCTGAGCGGCGGTATCTTCGTTTGTCATTGTACGTTATAAACATCTTTCCTGGCGCCAATTGAGGCGCTCCTCATTAACACGTGTTTCGGAAGACTACAATTCCAATTTCCCATGTTCTATCGTTAAGAAGCCTCCAAAGCTACGCTGACTTCAACATATTTTCTTGAACGAACTACTTACTTGGCAAGAAATTGCTTTGGGCCTCTCAACTAGAGTTTAGATAACATATTCAATGTATGATAGTGGCTTCTTTCTTTTTCTTTTCTTTTTGGTTGAATTCATCCACCTTCCTTAGGTTCATTTTAATTTCACAAATTTCCTTTTCAAGAGCTTTGATTCTTCAATCTCTTTTGTAGCATTTCAATTGTACATATGAGAGGTTTTTTTTAGCTTGGTTTTGTTGATTTTAATTAAAAACAGTTTAAGGATTTTGTGATGTATATTGAACTTTAGTTCTATTTGTTAGTATGTTGATGATGACGGTCACAACTTTTCAAGATGAAGAAAGGAACAACATATTGAAAGACTCATTTGAGACACTGTGGCAAAGGCCCTCTACCTTTAACATTCAAATCATCCTCCACAACACTTTTCTCTTACCCTTACTATCCTTCTTGTCACTTTCCCCTTTCTAGTGCAATTCCTTGGACTTGGGAACCTAACCCTTCCTCTTTCTTTTGGATTTCCTTCTATGAGCATGCACAACCACATTACAATTCTTATAATCCTTAGAAGAATATTGGTTAGAGAGAAAAGAAGAGGAAAGGGTCAAATTTAGGAAGCGCGAGGGGGAGAGGGGGCAACAAGGGTAGACAAGTGATTCTTCTTACAATGAAGTAGGACAAAGGAAGATGGGTGGAAGAATGTCTCTTGTTGTTAGGTCGGATGGGGAAAAATGAATAATTAGGGAGGAAGTTGGAATTATCAATATCCAACTAGGGTCTCAAGGTGAGAGTATACTTAATCAATAATATTTAATAAGGGATTTGTGCAACAAGACCACCCCAATACCCATTTTAAATTCAAGAATAAAATACTCCAAGATAATAGCATGAAGGGGAAATCTATAATTCATGTGCATCTATGTACATGTGCATTTTTCATATATATAAGGGTGATCCCACAATAGTAGTTTACACTTTTTGGGACATCCTGATTTTTGCTGAAATCACATATTTTTAGAAAATATAATGATTTAAGCCTTGAAAAGTTCCATTTAAAGGACTCCAATTGAAGAGGATTTGATCAAACCCCCTTGGATAGAATCCCACTAATTTTAAACCATACCTATAACGAAGTCTCCCTTACACATATCAAAATGCTAATAAAAAAACCAATTTTTATTTACCTTTTGGGGGATCAAATGAATTAATTTAAAGTTTATTTTTTGTATATAGTCCTTATTATATGCTTCCCAAAAAGTATAATTTTAAATATATTTAATTTGATTATTATATGTATTTTTTATTTCTTGTGAATGTAGGTTTTTCACCAAAAATCAAACTCTATGTTATGCACATGTGGAAAAATAGTAGATTATAAAAAAAAATCTGAAAAATATGTTTGGGCTAGGTATTGATGTCTTGATCTAGTAAATAAAATAAAAATAAGTTTTGATACATACAAAAAAACTTATGTTTTTTACAGTCTACCTATGTTTAAATTATAATTGGTTTGACTTTAAAACTTGATTGAGAAAAAAATATTCAATAAAAAATTATGAAACCAAATGAACTTGTTATATATCATAGTTACAAAGCTAAATTCGAAAAAAAATATAATTTTATCTTTCATAGAAAAAAATTTATGTTATT
>VDFB02185480.1:0-27822 GCA_007258455.2 Sequoia sempervirens
GATTGCATTGTTTGTATAGAAGTGGGTACCTAACATACTTTTCCAGTAGTCGGACCCATCTTGGCATTGTTTGCACTTTTGTAAGACATCTCCTCCTAAGCTGCACTTAAGGTGTTGGTGTAATTAAATATCTTGTACCTTGTCCTAGGTCATAATTACACCCTAGTTAAGTTTACTTAGGGACCACATAGGAGGTTGTTGGAGAATCTCCACTTTTGGTGGACTTGACATGTCATTACCTCATCACTTCCACCTTTTGTGGACACATCATGTGATTATCTCTCCACCTTAAGTGGAGTGATAGCTCTTCATAGTTGTCTCATGTCATAAGATTACGACACTTGTCATAATCTTATGCCCTTCTATGTTCTCACCTTGGCTATATAACCAAGGGGTCTCTCATTTGTAATTAACCAGAATCATTATCATATCAATGACATTGAATACGCCTATTCTTGTCAAGGTCATATTCTCCTTTTTTCTTGTGCTTTCCATTTGGTCCATAGATCTTGGCATCCATAGCCAATTCTACCAATTACCATCATATAGGGGATTATAACTCATTAGAGTTGGAACTAGGCTTTAAGCTTGTTATGACCGCCCTTTACTACCATATAGATGTACAAAAGACGAAATAGAAAAATACTATAAAAGAGTTGTTGGAGATGGGTCACATTAGGCCAAGTTCTAGCCCTTTTTCTTCATTTGAGGTGTATGTGAAGAAAAGGATGATATTGTGAGGGTGTTCATAGATTAGAGTTTCTTGAATAAGAAAACAATAAAAAATATATACCCCATGCTTAGGATTAATGAGCTCATTGATGAGTGGTATGGGGAATTTTTTTTAAAAGATTGATTTGAGATTGGGATACCACTAAATCTATGTTTATGAGGAGGATTTTCACAAAATGACTTTTAGATGTTATTATGGGCACTTTTGAGTTTTTGGTCATGTCATTTGGTTTAATTAATACACTGGCCACCTTCCAATCCATGATGAATCATGTATTCAATGGTCAATTGAGGAAATTAGTTTTAGGATTTTCAATTGATATTTTGGTATATAACTAAACATGGGAATATCATCTAAGGCACTTCGATATGGTCATTGGAATTCTAGAGCGATATATTCAATTTGCAAAAGAATACAAGTGTGAGTTGGAGTTGCAAAGATTTAATAGTTGGGCCATATCATTAGTGCCAAAAATGTGTAGGTGGATTAGTAAAAGATTTAGGCTATTCTAAATTGGCCACCCCCTACCACACTAGCAAAGTTGAGAGGATTCTTTGGCCCATGCAACTACTATGGAAGGTTTGTTAAAGTTTTCCACTATCATCATCTTTATTGACATGGGCAAGAATGGAGATTTTATATGGATGTGTATAACACATGAATCTTTTAATAAGCTTAAGGAGGTAATCAACTCATGTCATGAACTTACCATACTAGACTTCTCATAACCCTTTGTTGAAGAATGTGATGCTTTATGAGAGGTAGTTGGAGTAGTTTTAATGCAAATGGAGAACTCAATAACATTTAAGAGTAGAAAGTTGAAAGACTTAGAAAGGAGATTTTTCATTTATGACAAGGAAATGCTTGTTGTTATGCATGTTTTGGAAAATTTTAGTTAGTATTTGGTATGTGATAGACCTATGGTAAAAATATATCACAATAGTTTGAAGTTCTTCCTAGGTGAACAAGACTTGAATGACAAACAACAAAAATGGGCAAGTAAACTCCAGGCTTATGATTTTGATATAGAAATTATGAAGGTAAAAAGAATGTATTTTCCTTACAAAATGATCACTCTTTTTTCTATGTCTATTATTTTTATTGGTTGGAAGTTTTCTATCATGGAAAAATATGGTAATAAAACATTTGTTAACATCTTAGAGAGAAGTGAAAAAAATGGTAGGTATACAAGAGTAGATGGTCACGCCCTATATAAGGACAATATTTTTAGTACCTAACTCTAAGATGAAAAAAAAATACTTTGAAAACATTACATGATACCCTTATAGTTGGACCCCTAGATTCTACAAAAAAAAAAAAGTAGATGTAGCGAAAATCTTCACCCTTGACAATTTCGCACTGTGTTACACCCGTTAACTCCCCGTTAATTTATTGAACCTTATTGAACCCCTAATTTCCTAAATTATGCATTCTGAGGCTTGTTTTACCGTTTTCCAATAAATTGCAAGAATAAAACAAATTCATTTATTTAATGGCTTTCCCCTAATACCTAAATCCCTGGAAAATAGGGCTAGGAAAGGGACGTCGTTGCGCGGCTCTATCCCCCTATTTTGTCGGGCTCAAAATTCAAATATGTCAATATCGTCATTTTATCATTTCCAATTCAAGTGGCAAATGTTGGCTATCGGGATTTAATTTGTGGAAATTAATATAATTGCATATAAATACCTAGTTATTGCATCATTTGAAACCTAACAAGAAGCGAGAGGTGAAAATTATTATCAAGAGCACTATCAAGCAAGTCAAGAGCAACATTTTGAAGCTTTATTGCAGCAATTCAAGAACCAAGCATCATGTCAAGAGTTTATGCATGTTCATTTTATCATTATTTGTGAAGGATAACCCTTGTTGTAGGTCTCCAAGCAATTCAAGCAATCAAGCAAGTAAGATCCAAGACCTTGAGGTGATGTGCATGACTTCAGTCCTTCAAGGAATCCATTGAAGGGTGGTGAGTTGCAACACTTTGTTGATTCATTATTCCTTCCTATCATTTATCTTTCCTATCATTGACATTCCCATTGTGGAAGTGGAAACACTAACACGGGGTTTGACTAAGGAAAGCCCCTAAAAGACACAACCCTTTCTCTCTCTTTGAATGTGCAGGTTTCAAGTTTGGACAAGATTGAAGGAAGTTTAAAGATCATTTATCCATTGTTGCATTCAAAACCCTACACCTTGTCAACTCATGAAAATTCACATACAAAATTATCCAACAGTGATCCAACAAGTTTGTAGGTGAGAATTGAGAACTCAAATCCGATTCCAGAGGACTAGGAAAACAGATCTGGAGTAGCCCTACAAGGATAGATACACCCTTGTGCAACTATGTCCTCCTATAGTGATTGAATTCAAATTTACAGGACAGGTGCACAATTTTTTTCCCTTAGATTTGTCTACAAAACTCTATTACAATGTATCAATTGTCGAAATATTGCATTTTTCATATTAGGGCACATAGTCTACAAGGCATAGCAATTCCAATTCATATCTAACACCCACAAAGATGTAGATCCAAGTCTGATTGGCTCACCTACATGGTTGAAATTAAATCTAAACACCTTGTTGATTTGCATTCTAATGAAATCCTAAAAAAAGAGATACTTAGTCTTAGGGCTCTATTGCATTGCATTGTTTTGCATTGTTCACTTAGGGTTTCATTTTTGCATCATAAAAGACAAAAAATAAAAAAATTGCATATAATATTGCATCATAGGTTGCAATAGGATTACTTTCAGAAATTTAGGTCAAATCTACATTCAAAATTCCATTCACAATTGTCATCTTTTTTCAAGCATTGTTACCCATTTGCATTTGGGTTACATTGTATTAAATTGAGCAAATTTTGGAAAAATGCTCAGTTTCAGACCTTCTTGCATATAGATACAAATTCATTAAATAGTCTAATAAACTATCAAACTTTCAGATTTCTGAAACCTTGTCCAAGATGGGGATGCCCTTGGGAAGCTTTGTCCTCCTATTGTTGGCTCAACCAAATTTTTCCCATATCTCGGTTTATGTGTGTTCAATTTGTTTCTTCTTGCTAGTTTGGAATTCTTAATTGCATTCATTTAGGCATCTTTCATATAGTTCAAAAGGTGAAGAAAACTGCATTTTTTGTGTCAAAATTGCATCAAAATCATCATTTTTCGAATTTTGGCATCTTAGAATCAGTCCATTGTTACATTTTAAATGTGAAAACTGTATTCAAAATTGTCATTAATTGTTTAAACATTTTTAACACTTGCATTTTGAATCACATTGGCATAAATTGAGTAAATTTTGGAAAAATATTCACTTTTAGACCTATTTGCAAACAAACCCAAAAACCTTAAACAATAACATACACAGTCAAATTTTGAATTTCCTAAAACCTTGCCTAGGATAAAGACGCCCTTGGATGGATTTGTCCTCCTACTCCTTTTTTACTCAATTTTCTATGATAGAGCTCTCTCAAGATCCTCTGTCTGATTCTGTTGTCTGTTCTCAGTTACCTGCTGCATAACAATCTAAACCTTAAGCATCATATCATCATGACGGCTCAATGTTTTGGTAAGATGTTGACTTCTTTGAAATCCTTGGTTGATGTTTCAAGTTGTGTGTTTGGTGATGACCCTAATACAAATGATGATATTCATGATCCTTCACCCCCCAACACATGTCCTCATAATGAAGATATCTTGGGACAAAATGAGGAGGGAATGAATGAATTCATACATAATTTTTTATGTAACCTCAAGAACAATTCCACCTTTTATCCTTCCATGAAATTTCCTAATCACCCATACCAACAACCAACACCACCTATCATGCCACCACTTGAAAAAAATTCCACATTGCATGAGAAAAGTGATCAACAATACATACCTCATCCAATGCACATGGAAACACCTATCAATAACAACCACAAGGAAAGCACATCAACCAATCTCCCACCTTATGAGCATAAAGTTATAAACACACCTGTTGACTTAGAAAAAAACTATGGGCAAGGCTTTAAGATCTTGACAAAACAAAGGTGTGACATAAATAATGAACATGAGATCCATTCCCTTTTGGGACAAACACCATCTAAAGGCATGTAAAAGGAATATGTTACCAAGGTCCTCTATATTTACATTAAACATTTGTCCCACCAAAAAAATAATACAAAGTCCATGGTCCTATTAAGAAAGGTGTGCTACCCTCTCCACATCCTTTATCAAAGATTGAGAGTAGCCTAGCTACACTCTTAAACTTGGGATTAATAACATTACCACCCCTACGTGAACAAAAATATAATAAACAAAAGAATATAAATGCATCTTATTGTGCACACCATAGATTATTTGGACATACTACTGACAAATGTGGTGCTTTGAAAAATAAATTGAAAGAGTTTGACCCTTACATGATTAAATGATGAACATTTGCTTTACTTCTTGCCATGTAGTAGTTATAGTAGCACATAATACTCAATACCATGCACGAGGTATAAACTAAGCTTTATACAATCATATTTCATCTTGCAAGGAGCAGTGCATCATCATCCATTTTGGGCTTATCTTTGCCCCTAAGCTTGGGGGGAAAGGGGTTAGGTAGCCTTGTGTTAGGTGTGTTCCTTGTATCAAGGGATCCCTTTGTATATCCTTAAAATGTTAGTGTAGCAAGTACATTAACATTTTAAGGGGGAACATATGGTCCCCTACTTATTATTTGCATAGGGAATGGTCCCTTTTTAGCAATGATAGCATATATCTCCTAGAAAGTGTGACCTTGGCAATGAAAGTGTGGCCTTCTTGATCTATGATAATTTCTTCTTTGTGGTGATATTAGGCTTGATGTTCCATAAGAGTGTGACCTTTCTTGGCATATAGCGTTCCCCTTAGTGGTAATGTTATGGTTAGTATGCCCTAAGGTGTGAATTTCTATCCCATGACTTGTTTGCTCTTGGTGGTGATGTCATGTGTGATATTCTCTAAGGTGTGACCTTTTAGGTATTGAGCAAATCCCCTTTGTTGTTTTTGTAAATCACCTTTTGCGGCGATGTTGTTAAAACACCCCTCGAGGTTTTGGCTTTATCTTGTCATCATCTTTTCGCCTCCTTAGGCAAGTTTTTACACTTTTTTAGGTGATTTTGGCATTTTTCTTAACTTTTTTCACATGTGTTGGACTTAGTGGTGCATTGAAATTGGCATTTTTGCTTCACTTTGTTCACACATTGAACTTAGTGTGGCATTGGCATAGGATTTTGAGCATTTTTTTAGCACCTTATCAAAATTATCAGGGAGTATAGCTCTTGGTATGGTTGTCAATGGGTACACACCTAGTGAATATCTGACTTCACTAGACCTTGTGCATTTCTCATTTTGATACTTTGTCTTGGGGGCTCACTTAGTGAATATCAGACTTCACTAGCCCGTAGTGCCTTCTATTTGTGATTCACCTAGCAAATATCAAACTTTTCTTTTGTGCAAGTCATGAACACCTTAACATGGTCGTCGAGCATAACACAACTTGCTTGATAGTAGAGCTATGTATTTCATGAGTGTCTAGCATAACACAACTTGCTAGCCTTGTGGAACCCATCGTATTACATGGACACCTAGCATAATGCAGCTTGCTAGCTAGTTGATCCATGTGGCTCATGAATGATGTGGCATAGTGCAACTTGCTAGTCCTCATGGGAGCATTTCTTTTTTCGATGGATGATGTTTGGTATTTGAGACAACTTAAAACTGAGGTCTCTTTGCCTTACTGACTTGAATCATTTTGGTATTTTACCTTGTTTTTGTGTGTTTTCTTCTTGTTTGCATTGTGTTTCGTGTTCGTGTTCATTTTATTGTCATCTATATGTTATGTTATGTTATGTGTTTTTGTCAAGTATGCTTTGTGTTTCTAACATGTATGTTTGTGTATGTTGTCTTATTGCATTTCATACATGTGTATGTTCCTTTGTGCTTATGTTGTCTTGTCATGGAATCTTGGATCCTGGGGCTTGTGCACTCCCCCTTGATCCTTAGTCATCCTATCTCTTCAACATTTGGACAATTGGACCCATCTTGACATATATTTTCTACTTAGTGTGAGTTTGAGTGTAAGTTCATACCCTCACTGAAGTGGGAGCTAAATGTAGCATCAAAAATTGTCACGCTTGAAAATCTCACTCGGTGTTGGCAAGAAGTTGAGTCCATTTTTTGGCCAAAAAGTGGAAGTGTTTTATCTGATTTTCAGAATTTGACACATTTGACCTTAAAATTTGAAGCACTTAGAGATGGAATCTTCGAAAAAGTCACTAATCATAAAATGTAGTACTCGGAGTTTAGTTTCCAAATGTAGCAATTTATTCAATACCCAAATGCTACACAAATTGATTTTCAATAGGCATTTCTAAAAACCACTATTTAAAAGTCGCACCATACCATGCGTTATGCGTCATCTAATTTATTTTCTAAATCCTTTTGGGAGAAAATATTTCCTAACCTCACTAAAAGCACATTTTCAATATGTTTTTTATTGAATATTTAAAAAGAAAAATTATTTCTTATATTGTCATTTTGAAAAATCGTTGTGTACATTACATAAAAGATGACCTAAAATATCATTTTTGATTTTTTAGAATTGAAAATTCACAGAAATTACATTTTGTACAATTGGTTTTACAATTTTTAATAAAGTTATTAAAATAGTAAAAACCTATGTATTTCAAGTTTATGGACTAGTTTCATGAAGTGTTGAAAATAGAAAAAATAATTCAATTGTAAAAAAAATTACATGTTGGAATTTGCTTGTCCCATCTATAATGGTTTTTAATTTCATCAAAAAATTCTACAAAAAAAGTCATTTGCCATATGTCCAAAATCACTATTTTTCTCTAACATTGTTAGGACCTTCAACTTGTAGGTCAAACTAGGTTGAAGGGCTAGGTTCGGATTCCCAATGCTTTTTCCAAACTAGAATACAAGCCAAAAACCAAACCACAAAGCAAGGAGATAGAGTTTAAAATTTTAAAGCTTGGATCCTGTTTTGTAAATCGAGATCCCGCTTCCCAATATTAAATGTTCGGACCATTGACATGGAAACATGATCCCATTTTATAAGCAGGATCCCAGTTATAAAATGGGATCTCTTTTCTCTCTTTACCATTTTTTTTAATTTACCAGCAAAGTTTTACTATGAAGTCTGCAACTTCAGATAAACGGCTGATTGCAACATATTGGGCTATTTTCTATCAACTTTTGTCTTTACAGGTGTTCAACTTGCATTTTGGATTGAATTTTTCAAAGGAGGCATCATGTAAACAATTTTTTAAGTGGAATCATGTTAGTTTTCTACTTGTTTGGAGGAACAAAAGAGGAAGACTTTTGTTTTTATAGGTCTTCAACTTGCAATTTGGATTGAATTTTTGAAAGGAGGCATCATGTAAACAGTTTTTTAAGTGGAATTATGTTAGTTTTCTACTCGTTTAGAAGAACAAAAGAGGAATTTTTTTGTCTTTACAGGTTTTCAACTTGCAATTTGGATTGAATTTTTTAAAAACTTTCACTATTGACATTCATTTGTGCTTGAGAATTTTATAATCATGGGTTCACAAGCTCGTAATAAGAGGAAAAATAGAAAGACATTGACTCCTGAAGAAAGTCAAGCAAGGAAAGATAAAGAAGCAAAAAGGAAAAGAGATAGAAGAATGAGGATTCTATCAATGAATAATGTTGAAGCATCCAATTCCATAACTATTGAAGATAAAAACATTGAGACCATGGTTGTAGATGAAGCTAATTTGCAAGAAATCAATTTGGAAAATAATATGATTATACAAACAAGTCCTAGTATGTCTTCAAATCCCTCTTTCAATGCTATGGAGAATGTTTCAATAGGCACAAATCCAGGTACGTCTTCAAATCCATATTTTAGTGAAATAGAAAAAAAAATTGTTTGTGAAGTTTTCCAAGATGTTGGACTTAACGATGTTGACATTGATAATATTCAAGAGATGAAAATTTTATAGAATTTGTTGAAAATAAATTAGAAAATGAAAATGAAAATCGTTTAAATGTTGTTGAAAATGAAAATGAAAAATATTTTGTTGAAAATGAAAATGAGAATGATCCTTTTGTTGAAAATGAAAACGAAAATCGATTTGTTGATGAAAATGAAAATGAAAATCGTTTTGTTGATGAAAATGAAAACCATTTTGAAGTTGAAAATGAAAATGAAAATCTAGGATGTGATGTTGAATTTAATGAAAATACTTTAAAAAAAAATTGAAAGTGATGTTTTGGCTAATCTTCCTAGTAAGATTTCTTGGAGTAAATAAGAATTTTATCGCGAATAGAATAAAAAAAAAATTATTATAAAAAACTTGCATTTCAATGTCAACTAATGATGCAATTGATAAGAATGCAAAAAGTAAAAAAAGTAATGAAAAAGTTAGAATTTTTTGTTAAACCAAGAAGCAAAGATCAATCATTAAAACATGTTATGTCTACTATTGCTAGTGTCATTCAATCTATTGGAAAAAATAGTCGATCTAAAGATAAAAATGCAACAAGAAGAGCTATAACAACTACTATAGTTAATAAAGCAACTTTGAATAAAAGAATGGTAAGTAATATTAGTGAAGTTCTACAAATACATCCTAAAACATTGCTAAGAGTGGCAAAAAGAAGAGAAAGTATAGAAAATGATCCAATTAACCAATGTTGGAGTTTTAGTGGTCAACTCTCGAGGTCTGACATGAAATTGAATGTTCAAATTAAATCTTTGATTGAAAAATATTGGCATGATAATACTAGGGTATCATCTAATCCTAGAGATGTTCTAAAACTAAGAGTGGGGTCCAAAGTTCATGATCCTCATCCAAAACACCTATTGGATACAACACAAACTGAATTTTATAAAAAAAATTGTGGTGATTTAGTGTTAGCTAGTAAGATTAAAATAAGTCAAAGGTCTTTTAAAAAATGTAAACTATGGTATGTAAAAATTAATAAGAAACAAATATCTTGTTGTTGTAAAATGCATGTTCAATTTTGTTATTTTTATGATGGTTTTCAATATATACGTTGTACTTTGCATACTAACATTATTATATAGGAATGCAGTATTAATATGCCACCTGAAACAATAAGGGAGTTAATATCAGGTTTGTTTTTGTTGGAGTACAGACAACACTAAGAAGGGGGGTGAATCAGTGTTGTAGATTTTAAACCTTTAATTTACTTTCTTTCAACAAACAAAAATAATGATGTTGATAACTCTTAATCAGTTTGGCATGCTTCATCAAAGTAAGAATCTAAATACTGAATAGTAATCAATATAGAATACTTAGACATGAATGATAAGTAAATCACACAATAATTGAACCCATGACAATAAATTTCAAGAGTGGAAAACCCTCATGGGGTAGAAAAACCACTCAAAAATTGCCTCACTAGCTTATAAAAAATGTGTCACTGGCTACAAAATGTCTCACTGGAACACAAGTCTCACTGGGTGCAAAACCTCACTGGTTACAAGATGCCTCACTGGCAATGATCAATTTGTCTCACTGACTTGATCATTTTAACTTCACTATACATTTTTGAATAGAGAATAATTCAACTACAGAGGATCGCTTTGTTTCACTACAATACAATACTCCTTATGTCTCCCTTTGCAAGACCACCATTCACTTCAACATAAAAGGATATTATCTTGAAAACAATACAATAACTACTGACATCATAAAATTCAAGAATTCAAAGCATTTGCATGATGTATATGTCTCTATCACAAATAAATAAGTATAACAGACTAACTTATTATAAACAAGAATACCTGATTTTTGTAACCAATGTATAATGTTATTATCTCACTACCTCTATTAATGAGATGATATTCCATGCATCATATCCTCTGCTACAATTAATGTCTGCAATCTTTGCAACTATTTTACTTTCATTTACCAAAACCACACATATATCAAGATGCCTTCACGAGGCACAATTCTAACACATACTTACACATAGTTCATAAGTGTAGTCATACAAATATTTCTCTCTGCATCATGCACTCAATAAGATCATATCATACATATAAAATCTAACCCTGCAAACAAAGCTACTTCATAAATATCCTTCTATGCTATTACTTTTTGCACACATGACACAGGACAGTGAATTCTTTTACTTGTTCCTCACAATATATAAAAGCCTTTGTATTCACATCATTTCTATTGCATGTCTACTTTATAAAGAGTTTAAAAACATATCTTCAATCAGTCATAAACAACTCTTTTAACACACTGTACAACAAAGTCTTTTTGGCATTTTCAAAACTAACAAAACCAACCTCACAAAACCTCCTTGTACCACATCATATTCATAGAAAAATATTTAGTCTATTTTTCATTTATTTTATAGGAGAAAGATCATTCGTTCAACTTATTCTAATCATACTTAGCCATTCAAAAATCTTTGCTTGCCAAACCTCTACCTTGTACTTTTTTCCATCATAAAAAAAAATGTGATCAATAGTTCAAAATATATATATTTATTCAAATATATCTTCATTTCTATTTTTTCAACCTTCTTAGCTAACTCCAAAACCACATTGTATCCTTCTTCAAAAAACAAACTGCTATTACACCGTTCAAAATCAGTTATACAACCCTAATTGCAGTTTAAATAGAAAAAACTTTCAAAAACCCATCAAAGAGAAGTCTCAAGGAATGGTCCTTGAAAAACTTAAATACCTTTAAACATAGGTTGTTGATCAAACCTTTCGCATTTAAATTCTATCCTTAGATTTTCTTTTTGCCGCTCTGTAGACCAGCTATGTTAGTTACCCTAGGAATGGGGCCGATCAAATGCATGTTGACAAACCCTTAATGTTATTACTTAAGTGATGCTGACTTGTGATAGTGAGTCATCAAAGAATTAGAAAAAAAAGATGCATTAGTCTTAAGGCGGTTGAGACCTAGTGCATAAGAAAGATCATTTAGGGTTTTAGGTTACAAACCCTAATGCATGAAATCTCATAAATCTCCTTTCATAGACTTGTAGCAAATTCCTGAAGACCACTGACTGATAAAAGCAACATTAACTCCTAATTATTGTATCATCATCATGAAACTGTTACTAAGTTATCATGAACCCTTATGAAGCATGGACAACATGAATGAACCAAATGAAACATGAAGGAACTCCTGATCTCCTGACCCAACTTTGGTATTCAATAGCATGCATCACTAACATAATCAATTTAACTTGCAACAACATAAACATCATACTTTTGACTGCATCAATTTGTATCAATTCAAGTATCAACTCTTCATACCACTAAATGTAGTGCAATCAAACTGAAACATAAGATATACCTGAGTGTGCTAAATGTAAGTATCACCTTGTACCTTGTGACTTCATGTTCATGTTCCTCCTTTAAATTCAATGACAAACTTGCATTCCAACAAACTCTCCCTTTGTCATTGATGGAAAAATCCTCATACCACGGAAAACCTCTTCAACTACCAATCATTCTGCTTGATTTATCTCCCCTTTTGACATCACATGAAAAAGAGATACATGATCATAAAGTAAGCACTCCCCCTATGAGAAAGCTCCATAACTGAACTCAAAATTGCACTGAAATGTGCACATAAATTGCCCTATCATAAGGCATAGAAAATGTCAGATCAAGTTGTGGATCTCAAATGTAATAAAATGAGATGTCACTGTAATACCACAACTGGATTGCAAAGTATGAATTGTCACTATAATACCAATTGAAAAACAATGATCACAAAATCAAATCACTACAAGGTATCATAGTATCACTGAAGCAATGCCAACAATGCCAAGCTGAAATAGGGGTATAGAATATTCATGGAAAGCTTCCCCTAAAGATGATCTCTACACAAAAAAACAACCATCTTATCTATATATATTGTCAATGATCAACTTCTATAATGAAAATCATCTCAAAGCACAACTGCATGGTCAATGTACCAAAAGCTGGCACCATGGAATAGTCAATTAAATGTATACTAGTATCACTAATTTTTGTCAAAGAAACACTATGTGAAGGAAAGTATAAGCATGTGTGGGGTCAACAAACACCATCAAATGACTTGATCCAGAGATTGAATATCACCTGTATCATACTCCTAAAGCAAGAAGTATCATTGTTTGCATCATATCAAACCATATCTTGTCTACATGTCATATTGATATATCACTAGTCAAATGTCTAGTATTTACTATCCACTATCGCTTTCCATTACTACCATTGTTCCATTTGCAACTAGGTAACCACAACTAACAAAAAGAAATGTAAGGAACCACTATACTGTACTGTGCATAAAGCATGGCCAGATTAAAAAAATGACTTGAAGAAAGAACCCCTTGAAGAATGGATAAAATTCTACTGTCTTCCACAACAACCTTCAATCTCTCCCCCTGTTTTTGACATCCAAGACAAAGAATATTCAAACACTCCCCCTACAAATAAATTCTGTATAAAAGGAACAACAATTTTAGCACCACCCACTACAAAATACAAGAGGAATGAAAAATTTCACAGTCTGAGCATTGATCTCAGTCTAAAAATACTTCCACATGTTAACTGCACTTGTCTATGGTCCAAAAGAAGTGAAAGAAAAATAACTAATACCAAGACCAAGATTTCACTATCAATATTATTCTATTGTGAACAAGCAGATATTACCATCTTCAAGCCATCAATAAGCAATATTTCTCATGAACATGCCCACAAGTAACTGCTACTTGTCGAAGAAATGTTCCAACAAAATTTTTGGTTGTTTGAGTTCTATCAAGAAACAATGTGTGAATACCATTCTGACATCATAAAGATGAACACATTGATATCATGATGAATATATGACAAAATATCCAATTGAAAGATCATCACTATAGTCATAACAAGATGGCATCAATTTTGAATAAGCATCTACAACTTGTCACTTTGTATTCTCACAAAAAAGGATATTACCAAGAGAAAACTAGATCCATTGGCTTCTTCCTTTGACATGACTTAATTCACTTTCAAAAGACTCTCACACTTTCATGGGCAATGAATTTTGAACCAAAACCTCCAATACGAGCCACTGACAAATTGAAAATCACTTCACATATGTATTCACTATATATGATAACTATGCAGTAAAAAAAATGTCATTTCACTATCCACAAAGCCACTGTCTTGTACCAAGGATGTCCACATTAGTCTCACTTTCAGGTGTAACAAGAAAGCATTGTCACAAACTACTTGATCAAACAAGATTTCACTAGTCTGCACCATGCATTAGCCAAATACCAACAAAAATAAAGTGACCATTGATCATACCAAGATTGAACATTACTTTAAAAGTGCACTTCCAAAAACATGAAATGACACTGTCACTAATATGAGTACATAGCCTGAAGCTTAAGTACATAGTTCCAAATATAGATGCAACACTGTCATACATTTTAACTCTATCTTATCTGCATTGTCAATGTTTGTCATAGTCATATGAGTGTATCATCTAGACTTCCATGTCTATTGTCAGCATTGTTTAACCTTTGCACAGTATTGTTCAATTTCTATATTTCCATGTAACTATTATGAAAATGCACAAATAAATATCTGCTCCATTGGACACATAACACACATATCAAGCTTATGCATTAGATTATGCCACTGTCCTGTGACACTATGTTGATACTCTACACCTGCTTTGGTAAATGTCACACCTACTCTGTCACCTACAACCACAACTATTGTAACCACTAACATCACTCACATTAGAACATCTACAACCTACAACCAATTTGAACATCTGCAACCTTGATTCCTATCATTCACAATGATAGGACCTCTACCTGTCTTTGCATTGTGACTGATATACTGACTGAATGGAAGGAATACAGTCTATGATGACATCAATAACAAAGGAACTTGATTGCATACCTTGCCTTGACTCTCAAAGGAATTATATTTTCTAGGGGTTTGTAAGATGATACATTCATTGTTCTCCTTGACCCCCTGGTCTGATTATGCATTATATAGTGTCTCTTGTGCATCATGCACAAGCCTATTGTCTTGCTTTTGTTTCTTTCTCCAAATTCTTACAAACTCTTCCTTTTGTTTACCTAGTTTATCTCCTTTCTTATCACATTTAGGTAATTTCTCAAGCTCACTTCTACATGAATGTGAAGTATGCCCAAACTTATTGCATTTGTAGCATATAACATTGTAATCTAAGGAATAAGAATGATAGTTCTTCCTTGTCAATCCATAAGTATGTCTATTTTTGTTCCTCATATAGTCATAGCTATCAAATGCTCTACACTCTCTTTGTGTATGACCAACTTGATTGCTCTTATAACATACTTTATTATTGTGTTGATTTGACACCCTTTTCACATGAGTTTCACAATCCCTTGCTCTATTTCCATAAATATAACACGAATAACAATAACCTTGAAATTGGGGGTAATCATACCTTATTGATTGATGTTCCCTGATAGGTAGAGATCTTGTGGGCCTATTTTCCTTTCTCCTTTCAACATCAACAACCTTATTCTCCATTTTCTTCTCATTTTTAGTTGTAGGAGCAACAACAATACTATTTTCTTCTTGTTCATATCTTGCCTTTTCTAAATGATGTTTCAAGGAGACTATTTCAACCTTCAACTTATGATGGTCTTCCACTTTGGTTTGCAACTTCAAACTTGTAACTTCTTCCATCTTTTTGGACTCTTCCAACTGTATTTTCAGACCTGCAATAACTTGATTTGACTCTTCAAGTTCTGATTTCAAAGTTATGATCCGCTTGTTTGATTCTTCAAGCCTTTGTACTAGTATCTTATTTACCCTTCTTAGATTCTTGATCACATCTAGAGTAGCAACTAACTCTCCTTCAAGATCAATAACTCCTTCTTCATTTGATTCTTGATCAATCACATTTGCATGACATTCTTTAGATTCAAGATCATTAGAAAACTCATCAAGTTCCTGTCCACTTACATTCACAATGAAATCTTCCTTTTTGTCAAGATTCTTAATTGCAGGATTAATTTATTTATTACACTTTGTATCCACATTCAGGAATGACTCATGTAACAACTTATTGCTTGACTTGATTGAGGCTTTTTTTACAACCTTTTGATCAACATCTTTCTTTTCTCTATTTGAGGCCTTATTTCTATTTTTCTTAGCCATAGTACTCCACTTACTAGGAAACCTTAAGTTGGTTAAACTTCTTGCAAGGCTCTAGCTCTAATACCACTTATTGGAGTACAAACAACACTAAGAGGGGGGGTGAATCATTTTTGTAGATTTCAAACCTTTAATTTACTTTCTTTCAACAAATTTGTAAACATAAATAATGATGTTGATAACTCTTAATCATTTTGGCATGCTTCATCAAAGTAAGAATCTAAATACTGAATAGGATACAAAATACTTAGACATGAATGATAAGTAAATCACACAATAACTGAACCCATGACACAATAAATTTCAGTAGTGGAAAACCCTCATGGGGTAGAAAAACCACTCAAAAATCACCTCACTAGCTTATAAAAAATCTCACTGGCTACAAAATGTCTCACTAGCAACACAAGCCTCACTGGCTACAGAGCATCACTGGTTACAAGATGCCTCACTGGCTACAAAATGTCTCACTAGCAACACAAGCCTCACTAGCTATAGAACATCACTGGTTACAAGATGCCTCACTGGAAATGATCAATATGTCTCACTGACTTGATCATTTTAACTTCACTATACATTTCTAAATAGAGAATAATTCAACTACAGAGGATCACTCTGTTTCACGACAATACAATACTCCTTATGTCTCCCTTTGCAAGACCACCATCCACTTCAACATAAAAGGACATTATCTTGAAAACAATACAATAACTACTGACATCATAACATTCAAGAATTCAAAGCATATGCATGATGTATCATGTCTCTGTCACAAATAAATAAGTATAACAGACTAAATTATCATAAACAAGAATACCTGATTTCTGCAACCAATGTATAATGTAATTATCTCACTACCTATATTAATGAGATGATATTTCTTGCATCATACCCTCTATTGCAATTAATGTCTGCAACCTCTACAACTATTTTACTTTCATTTACCAAAACCACACATATATCAAGATGTCTTCACAAGGCATAATTCTGACATATACTTACATAGTTCATAAGTGTAGTCATACAAATCTTTCTCTCTGCATCATGCACTCAATGAGATCATATCAGACATATAAAATCTAACCCTGCAAACAAAGCTACTTCATAAATATCCTTATGTGCTATTACTTTCTGCACACATGACAAATGAAAGTGAATTCTTTTTCGTGTTTCTCACAATATATAAAAGCCTTTGTATTCACTTAATTTCTATTGCATGTATGCTTTATGAAGACTTTAAAAAAATATCTTCAATCAGTCACAAACAATTCTTTTAACACACTGTACAACAGTCTTTTTGGCATTTTCAAAACTAACAAAACCAACCTCACAAAAACTCCCTGTACCACATCATATTCATAAAAAAATATTTAGTTTGTTTTTCATTTCTTTGATAGGAGAAAGATCATTCATTCAAATTATTCTAATCATACTCAGCCATTCAAAAATCTTTGATTGCCAAACCTCTACCTTGTACTTCTTTCCATCATCAAAAAAACTGTGATCAATAGTTCAAAACATATATATATATATATATATATATATATATATATATTCAAATATATCTTCATTGCTATGTTTTCAACCTTCTTAGCTAACTCCAAAACCACATTGAATCCTTCTTAAAAAAAAAATGCTATTACACAATTCAAAATCATTTATACAACCCTAACTGTAGTTTAAACCAAAAAAACATTCAGAAACCCATCAAAGAGAGGTCTCAGGGAATGGCAGTTGAAAAACTTAAACACCTTTAAACATAGGCCATCGATCAAACCTTTTGGATTTAAATTCTATCCTTATATTTTCTTTTTAGCGCTTTGTAGACCAGCTATGTCGGTTGCCCTAGGAATGGGGTCGATCAAATGCATGTTGAGGAACCCTTAATGTTATTACTTAAGTGATGCTGACTTGTGATAGTAAGTCATTGAAGAATTAGAAAAAAAAGATGCATTAGTCTTATGACGGTTGGGACCTAGTGTTGGAATATGGCTTCCATTGTTGTCATTGATGGCAACCTAATTCATTATTTTGGTTCGCAAATCAGGATTTGTTCATACCGGTAGGTAGAGTAAAGAATAGAGTATTACTGAAAGAGAGAATGCAAAACAGGGTATCTGGTTAGTATGTCATTTTGTATGCTTCACCTGATTATCATTTTGAGTTGTGGATCTCGAGGAAGGTTGTTAAGTATCTATATTATCTTATTAATAAGTTTTGTGTTGTCGCATCAACTGGTGTACGAGTAAGGAGATCTAACAAGATGTTTTTATGTGTATTAGCTCATAGTGGCCGACTTGATGTATGTAGCATGTCACAGATGTATAAGGAGTAATTGTCTAAATGTATCTATGTTCGAGCATTTTTATTTGGGGCCATAGCATAGCATTAGCCGACTTTGATGGGTACACATCGAATACTAAATGTGGATTGAGCCGACAGTTGGAAGATATTTTCTATTTTATTAAAGCCGACATGGAGCGATTGAAATCTTGGTAGCGGATATATATATGAGATTGGTAAATTAATTTTGTAGTAGAGTGTGTGTGGTGTGTGTGAATTTAAGAAGATTAGTTGAGCAAATTTTATTTGTGCAGAAGAGGATTTTGTGAAGCAAATTAAGGCAAAGTAGAGCGAAGTGCAGAATCAGACAGAAGGTCTAGAATCTGATCTATGAGCTTAACTGGAATTGTAACCAGACATTTGTAGATGCTATCTTATCAGTTTAATATTTTGATTGTGATTCAAATATTTTGTAAGGAAGTGAGCCTTCCTATTTTGAGCAGTGAGCTCTAGGCATTGTGCTTCAATGCAAGTGCATTCCCATTTTGTTAAACACTATATTTTGAGTACTCAAATTGTGAATTAACCTGCACCGTGGTTTTTCCCCTGACAGGGTTTCCACATAAAAATCCTTGTTTTATGGTGTTGTGACTTATTGTTTCATGTTCATGCATATTTCTTTTGATTGAATGGTTTAAGCACTTGAAAGGACAAATTAATAAAAGTTAAAATTGCTCAGCATTGATTCACCTCTTAGTGTTGCCTGAACCAACAATTGGTATTAGAGCTAAGTTCCTTGAAGAAGTTTAACAGCCTGAGGTAGATCTTGGAAATGTACGGACCTGTGTAGTCTTCTACTAGTAGCCGGTGGCTCTGATGATCTTGATCACCTAAGGTAGAAGTCCGGGAATTGAAAGGAAATCTTATGATGCCGAGAAATTCATTCAGAAGTTGAAGGATCACTTTGTTAAATCCAGAGCGAGGAAAGGATCTCCGTGGACGATAAAAGCAAAAATAAAGCAAAATTATTAAAGAGAGCAAAAGGATGGATGATGATCATTTGAATCAAACCTTGAAGGAAATAATTGAAGAATGTGAAAAACTTGCTAGAGACAATGCTACCCTAAAGCATGAGATGGAATCTATGGTGATGAAGATGACTAAGGAGATTGAAGAAAGAAAGAAGAATGAAGAAAAACTTGGCTAGACCCTAAAAGAGAGAACTGATGAATGCAAAAAATTTAACAAAGAATTCATTTAGTTGGAGATGGAACTCAGTCAATCCGCAGACAATGAAGAAGAGCTTGAAAAACAGATTGTTATTCTTAGAGATGAACTAACTACTGCAAATGAATACAAGGAGAAGTCCAAGATTAGCTCAGTTAAGCTTGATGAGATAACTCAAGGACAAAAGAATGCAAATGACAAGCAAGGCCTTGGATATGAGAAGGGAGAAAGTCGGATCTAGACAAAGGAACTTTGCAAAAGAAATGATGGACAAAAAAGGCATTCAAGACAACCTAATGCACAAAAGTTTAATGGATATTGTTTTTCATGCAATAAATTTGGTCATATGGCTGCTCAATGTATAGGTAAAATGAAATCAATAGATTCATCATTTTCTGGGTAGTGTTTCAATTGCAACAAGTTTGGTCATAAACCAACTGAGTGCAAAAAATTTTCTCAAACAAATCTATCGAATAGCTGAATGCAAAATGCTAAGCACCAGGGAAGATTTGGGCACATTGCTTAATCAATGCAGCATCAAGAAGAAATCAATGGAACAGATTGTTCAACAAGGAAAATCATAGGTGTTACAACCTGCAACAGACCAATCACATTGCAAGATTCCGCAGGAACAAAAACATGGATAGAAGAGGTCGGGTATACAAAGGAAAAATTTCACAGAAAGATGATAAAGGAAAAGGGAAAGTGACTATGGAAGAAACAAGAGATCAAATGAAGAAAAAACATGGCTAAGGAAGAGTGATTTTGATGAAGGAAATAAGCCCGCACTAGAATCTGCTTCTGGTAATTCCTCCATAAATTGATCTTAGGCCATTGGCCTAGGGGGATTTTTTCAAGAAAACTCTTTGTCCCCTTGTCGGTAGTTGGCATCGAGATGCAGGAAATTGTCCGTAGTTGTGCTAATAGTTTACAAATGTATCGGTGATCACTTGTGCAAAAATTTGAGAAGCAGAAGGTCTGTAGATGAATTCTTCTTTTGTTGTCTAAGAAAACAAAGTAACCAAAACACCGAGGGAAAAATATTTAATGTGGTAAAAAGGTTAGGTGTGCAAGTTATAAAAGGGTATTTGGAACCCTCATTTGTCACCTTGTGTTGAAGAATAATAGAAGGAGATCCCCTACAGGAGAATTTTGAAGGAGTAAAAGTCAATTCGGCAGCAAATTCATCGTGTATTTTAGTTGCTTGTAGAATTCTCACTTAATTTGGTGCTTGGTAGAAACTTGTTAGGTATGAAAAGGAAAATGAAGCAAATCAAAGGAATGGTGAATTTAGATGAATATAGTAGTGAGAAGATTAGGGATGTGACAAATATGTTGTCAACCAATGAATTGAAATGGCTTGAAGGTGTGAAACATAAAAGTTTGGACATTTGGAGTGAATTTCCCTATTTTGATAACGCGGAAGTTGTTAGGTTTATCTTGAACATATTGAATGATGGCATTCTAATTATGGATAAACCCTATCTCATTTCGAAAGAGGTGATCAAGAATCTAACTGGATTATGCAATGCTGGGGTTATATCAAAAAAGAAGTCGATTTGGAACAAAGAAGTCGAAACCCTAACCGGAGTAACTGGAGATCAAAGGGATTTGATAATCTCGATGATCAAAGATTCGATAACAAGGTACATTGTGCATGGAATATCATACAAAATCTTTTTCAAAAATAGGGAAGGCGCAACTTTGGCAGGTGTTGTTTATATCTCTCATAAAATGATAATGGAGGATCAAGATTTTGACTCTCTGTGGTGGATTAAGTTAAAAGATCAATTGATGGAAAATGTGCAACTAACAAAGGAGGCAGATTACCCCTTCAGGTTTGGTACCTTGGTTATATGTCTTGTGATGTATTTTTTGAATTTCTTGCCATAGATCGATAATGTTGTATGGAAAGAAAATGAACCAGTTTGTAAATAGATTTTTGAACACTCTAATACTTTGGTAAATTATGAGCAAGAGTATACAAATTTGTTTAAAGAATTGCTAGGGAAGTTTGGAGCAATTAGAATTTTCATTCCGGTAAGAGAACTTGAAGTTGGATTCTCTCCTATGGAGATGGAGAGAAGAAGAAAAGAGCACAAGAGACTGGATGATTACACCTCCAAAGACACAAGACCAAAAAATCTGGAAAGAAAAGATAAAGAAACAAGTGATCAGGACATACCAAATGAGTGAACTGGATGATACACCCAAGGAAGAACTCGAAATCAGCTGGAATCTGGGATGCATTGGCAAAAGGAAGCCAAGAAGAAGGTGTTTTATCCAAAGTAAAGATATTGTTCCTTGTCTGTGGAGAAAGATGGGATGCAGTAAAATCATCACATATGGCTCTGATAGACCCTCATATGAGTAGGACCTTATTGAGAGCACACTAAGTACTTATTTTGTGCACAACAACATTGGATTGGAGAATTTGCAGAATGTGTTTCCTAAAGAGATGATTGAATGCATTAAGGAAGCCATGGTCTCTAAGTCCCAGGACAAGAAAGAGGTAGAAATAATTTTACATCTGAAGGAGCAGTTCAGGCTATCTCTTACCAAACTAAAAGGGAAAATGAATGAGTTGAGGCAATGCAATACAACAAACAAACATCTACAACCATTGTCTCTTGTTGGCCCCATGAAGCTGGGGAGATACACGATAAGCCGGATCAGATTGAAAACCGCTTCTAACAACATTGGTTGTGACTATAAACATGCTCTCAAGATCAGGGATGGTGCAGTCATGAAAAGGATCCAAGAACTGTAGCATGAGCATGCAAAAATTCCCCACCTACCGTGAACAACCTCAGGACACCTTGGGAAAGTGAAGGATTTAAATCGAATGCAGACTAGACAGCTAACTGAGGCCAAGGAGGAAAGGAGAAATTAGAAGAGGCAAGCAACCAATCTTTGGAACATCTCATCCATTTCATCAACCAGTCATCCATCAACAACAACCTGATCTTTAACTCATTGGGATTTCAAGAGAAGCTTCGATGGAAATTCTCCTAAAAAATAAATGATAAGCACAAGATAATTCTTTCAATCAAGTAGCAGTTGTATTTCTTCAAATTTTGATCCAATTTTTGAATCAACAAGGGGAGATCCAAAGATAACTTTCTACTGGATGTCAGAGAGAGCAATAAGAAATCTCTTTAATATCCTAAGGGGAGCCAGGTTTGGAATCTTGAACCCCGGCAAGCAGTAATCGACATTGGCTCTCAAACACTTGTCATTTTCACCAAGGCCATCAATGCCAAAGGAGATTTTGGAACATGGATCTGAAAGTGCTGTCACTGATTAAGCAACCCAGGTCATTATCTCAGTCCGCTAAGATCACGATTTGTCCTGCCACCAAAAGTAGGAGCAAAAAGAACAAGAGCACACCGAAGAGAACGCGCATCAAGGTATCTAGTTATATGTAGATCCGATGCTTCACCCGATTATCATTTTGAGTTGTGGATCTCAGGGAAGGTTGTTAAGTATCTATATTATCTTGTTGATAAGTTTTTTGTTGTCGCATCAACTGGTGTACGAGTAAGGAGATCCGACAGGATGTTTTTTTGTTTATTAACTCACAGTGACTGACTTGATGTATGTAGCATGTCACGAATGTATAAGGAGTAATTGTTTAAATGTTTCTATGTTTGAGAATTTTGATTTGGGGCCACAACATAGCATTAGCTGAATTTGATGGGTACACATTGAATATTAAATGTGGATTGAGCCGATAGTTGGAAGATATTTTCTATTTTATTAAAGCCAACATGGAGTGATTGAAATCTTGGTAGCAGATATATATATGAGATCGGTAAATTCATTTTGTAGTAGAGTGTGTGTGGTGTGTGTGAGTTTAATATGTGTAGATGTGTGCAAATATCATAAGATTAGTTGAGCAAATTTTATTTGTGCAGAAGAGGATTTTTGTGAAGCGTATTAAGGCAGAGCAGAGCGAAGTGCAAAATCAAACAGAAGGTCCAGAATCTGATCTATGAGCTTAATCGGAACTGTAACCAGGAATTTGTAGATGCTATCTTGTCAGTTCAATATTTTGATTGTGATTCAAATATTTTGTAAGGCAGTGAGCCTTCCTATTTTGAGCAGTGAGCTCTAGGCAGTGTGCCTGAATGCAAGTGCATTCCCATTTTGTTAAACACTATATTTTGAGTACTCAAATTGTGGATTGACCTCCACCGTGGTTTTTCCCCTAATAGGGTTTCCATGTAAAAATCCTTGTGTTATGGTATTGTAGATTATTGTTTCATGTTCATGCATATTTCTTTTGATTGAATGATTTAAGCACTTGAAAGGATAGATTAATAAAAGTTAAAATTGTTCAACACTAATTCACCCCCCCTCTCAGTGTTGCTTGAGTCCAACACCTAGTGCATAAGAAATATCATTTAGGGTTTTAGGTTACAAACCCTAATGCATGAAATCTCATAAATCTCCTTTCATAGACTTGTAGAAAATTCCTGATGACCACTAACTGATAAAAGCAACATTAACTCCTAATTATTGTATCATCATCATGAACCTGTTAGTAAGTTATCATTAACCCTTATGAAGCATGGACAACATGACTGAACCAAATGAAACATGAAGGAACTCTTGATCTCCTGACCCAACTTTGGTATTCAATAGCATGCATCAGTAACATAATCAATTTAACTTGCAACAACATAAACATCATACTTCTGACTGCATCAATTTGTATCAATTCAAGTATCAACTCTTTATACCACTGAATGTAGTGCAATCAAACTGAAACATAAGATACACTTGAGTGTGTTGAATGTAAGTATCACCTTGTACCTCGTGACTTCATGTTCATGTTCCTCCTTTAAATTCAATGACAACACAACCTTTGAAATCAATGACAAACTTGCATGCTAACAATTTTGTGAAAGATCTAATGGTAAATTATTTTATTTAAGTTCTTGTATTTTTAGACAATGCACTAGTTGTGGAAATCTTTCATTCTTAAGAATTTGTATGCATGAAAGTGTTGATAATTATTTTGGACAACAATTAGTAGATGTTAAAAGATTTAAGAATGTTGACTATTCTTTAAAAGATGGAAAAATACGAAAGCGTTGTGATTTAGTTACAGAAAAAGTTAATATACATGAATTCATAAGTGAATTTAAGAATAAGATTGTACCGAAATATTCATGCATGTTGGAAACAAGCAACACTGAGAGTGGGGGTGAATCAGTGTTGTGCAAAAATTAGATTTATTATTCTAATTTTTAACTCACTCAGGCTTTCAACAAAAGAAATATGCATGAACATAAAGCAAACAATAACAACACTATAACACTAGGATTTTTACGTGGAAACCCTGTTAGGGGAAAAACTATGGTGGATGGCCAATCCACAATACAATCTGATTATACCCAAAAGACAGATTACAAAATGGGAATGCACTTGCATTCAGGCACATTGTCTAGAGCTCACTGCTCAAAATAGAAAGGCTCACTGCCTTACAATGGTTTGGATTAGATCCAAGAGAATGAACTAAAGGAATAGCATCTAAAAATGCTTGATTATAGTTCCGATTAAGCTCAACAGTCGATCTTCTATCCTTCTGACTGATTCAGCAATTCTACTTTGTTCTGCACAAACTCGCACTACAAAAACCTTGATGTGCAAGTGAAATTGTGCATAATTGCTTAATCGACCTTCAAATAATCGCAAACAACCTTCAACACATCTTTCGCACACACAAAATGATATAACTGATCACTTATATTTATATCTGCAACAAAGGATTTAGTTGCTATAAGTCAACTTCAATAAAACTTAAAAATATTAGCAATTGTCAGCTCAAATCTTGAGTAATATCCGATGTGCATCCACAACGGTCATCCACAACTTAGCTTGGACCCAAAACATAATGATCAAACACAAAAATATTCAAATAAGCATTCCTTGAATATCCAAAACACATTATATCAACTTAGTCGGCCACAAAACGATAGCGAAATATATCAGCGGATCCCAACACACATAGCTTGGTATGAGGCACTAAGATTTTCCAAATAACACTGAAATATGTTGTTAAACCCACTCCCATGAGATCCACAACTCAAAATAGTAATAGAAAATCTACCATTGAATCAATGATCACCAAAGCGTAGGATGCTGCATTTAACGACTATTTGTAAGCCGGTGGGAGTAGAATGATGAGGAGTCGCGGATGGAGTCATCGACTAGGGTTGCCATCAATTACAACACACCTAAAATAATTTGCGGTGTCTCTCCAGCAATGCACTTTCTCAAGCATACTTGGCGAAGCGATGGCCAATTTAGTGCATGTAGAAACACATTCAATTGGTACTACTTTTCGATTGAAGTTTGATTTACAAAAATATACTCTAACTGCGAGGAAATTCAATCATAGTATTATAATTCGGTGCAAGTAGCTATGTTTGTCCATGTGTTTTATAAGACATGAGATGATAGTATAGAGGGATGTGAGAAATTTTTGAGGGTATCATTTTATTTAGTGACAATTAGTTACACTTTGTTCAATATTGTTTCAATATATTTGCCAGAAATTTAGAGAAAGAGGAATCAAATGAAAAACACCTCCTTATGAATTGAGATAATTGTATAGGCCCAGGTTCAAAAATGCTTGAATGTTCTATTAGTTAAGTAAGGTTCACAAGGAACATAATGTCCTACATATGTGGAGTTTTTTTGAAGCGAGGCATGGTAAAGGAGAACATAATGGATTTGGTGCGTGTGTTAAAAGAATGCATGCTAGAGAACAATTGAAATTTGAGGATGCAGTAAAATTTAAAGATGCACGTGGGATTGTGGATTGGTTCAATAAAAGATTATCTACACCTAGTTCAATTGAGTACTCTATAGATCGTTGATTCTTTTGGTTGGTTGAAGAAAAGAACATTATACCCTGAGTTGACTGTGAGATAATCAATGGATCTACTAAATGAAATTCATTTAAGAGTCTGACAGCAAGCACATGGACTATTCGGACAAGGGAGCTTGCATGTTTTTTTCAGTTTTGTATCTCAGGAGATTAGGAAGCATGTGAAAATATAGAATGGGTTGAAGAGTGGGAGCAAAGATCGTTGACACCTGCACAAGCACATGATCAATATGAAACAACTATTGAAGATAATGATCAAGTGTTTGCATATGAATACTATAACCGTGTTTCCAACCTTGTACAAGAAGGTAATTTAATTCAATTTATTTCACTTTATTAAGTTATTTTGTAATACTAAATTATTTGTATGGATACACATAAGTTATTAAATCAAATTTTGTTTGCAGGACATGTGTATGTTGTTGTTGCATCTAAGGGGAATGAAGAGGAAACAAATTATTGGTTGGATAATTGCGTGGAGACTAAACATAAGTTAATAGCACCTCGAGAAGATGATGATGGCTATCATTATCCAACAGGCATGGTGATCCCCTTAAGACATCCCCTTAAACAAATTTTGATAACAAGTTTTTGATCCCCTTAAGAAAATTTTTAGAACAAGTCTTTGATCCCCTTAAGAAAATTTTGAGAACTTATTTGATGATGGTTATCATGTTTTCCAATAGGATTGGTGGTGGTTGTTGGCACTTGGCTATGAAAACACCTGATAAGGAAGAATGGTCTTCCTGCATTTGAATATTATGAAACACATAAAAAGATTGTACACTATTCACATTTGGCGGTGGCAACAAATATAAAACTAGATCGTTATCATGGAAGACCTACAAATAAAGTGTTATGGAAAATTTCTATGGAAGAGCATAAGACAATCATAGATGCGTTGCAAAAAAGAGAGGATGCGGATGGTACAATGGAATAAGTAAGTACAGGTAAATATAGTTTTAGTTTTATAGTGTCCTTTTAAATAGATTAAATACATGTTTTGATATTGCTCAAGTGTGTTATTAGTTGAAATTGATTTAAATTTCCCTTTTATAGATTCTTAAGCTATCATCACAAAAAGGAGAGTCCATGTAGATTCAACCTAGACAACATAGAATACTTGGTAAAAACAGGTAATTATTAGTTAAATTATATTTAAATACATGTTTTTATTATATATTGATATTGCTTGTACATTAATAGTTAAAATTGATTTATTATCCTTAATTCATCATCACATTGATCTCATACTTTGAAACAAAAAGGAGAGGATGCAGATTCAACCTACACACATGTGTGGAATACTTTTAAATACAGGTACTTGAGTTGTGTACATATAGATAGTTTTATATAAATTAAAATATGTATGTTTTGATGATTTCATTGATATTACTTGTACCTTTTTGATATCAGGTGGTGTGAAGACCCACTACATTCTAGGCATGAGTTTGAGATGTTCTTGAGATGGCATAATAAAATT
>VDFB02185481.1:0-23130 GCA_007258455.2 Sequoia sempervirens
AGACCCTTCTAGTAGCATTAGCCGAGATCAATCTTGGATCGAAGCTCAGCTAGGAAGGAAGAGGAGGCAGCCATCCTATGTTCTTAATCATTCTGATTTTGATGACATTTACTAGGATGCGTCAGACAAGAGAGTTAAGAACATGGTTCACGTAGAGAGAAACACTGACATGGAGATTGTCGTTGAGACTGTCGTACCTCCACAGGGGAAGAACTTGGCTGAATTAGAATCTCATGATTTTGAAGTTATCATAGTCAACCTTGGTCGCAGCACACACCAGACTCAAGTTGATCTTCTACAAGTTGCTACGGACAGTGCCAGGGATAGAATACTGAAGGATGGAGAGGATAAGGCAGCCCTCAAGGCTGAAATCAGACAGCTTCGTCAATATATTTCTAGCCTTGTACATAGACCAGAGGCCATTAACACACTCTCGCCGATGCTTGAGCCTCCAGCAGAGCAAAGTCAACTTTATCACTTAGTTGCGTATGGCAAGCGTTTGGATGAATGGGAGGAGTAGTTCGTTGCTAGAGGCCGTGCTATGCTAACAAAGTTATATCAGTTGCGGTACAATGCACGAGAGCTCCGTATTCGTCTTCAGGATGAAGAGCGAGATATGGCAATTAATAAACCCAGGGATGAGATTATGATTGCTCACCTGAGTGTGGCATATGATGCAGTCGCAGATGCAGAGGACAGAGAAGCTATCTACTCTTGGAAAACACAGTTGGTTTTCAAGGTAAAGATAGAAGGAGCCGGTTGGCATAAGAGTTGGTGAGAGTGAAACCGTCACTAGATTGCACTCGATGCGTGAGAACAGTTTCTGCGTACGTCTTGTTATCAGATTGAGGTGGTACCTATGTTGAGTTTACCGGCGTTAGGTCGAGCTCCCTGAACACTCATTCCTTACCATTTTTCGATGGAAAACCATTGGTACGTAAGATTACTCAGCTTACAGTCATGTCAGCATTGTTCGACGAGGCAACAAGGAGTAGGGGTGAACTTCAGTCTCAGATTACAGCTGGTGAGGATATGCTGCATCGACATAGCATTCTTCGATAGAGTCTCATAGCTCCAAATAGTGATACAGTTAACAATCTCGTTGAGGGATTGATTGCTCAAGATCACGACCAGTAAACTTCAGTTCCCGCCTCTCAGGATAGACATTACACACACGAGTTGAACTTGGTGTTACCCTTTCAAGTTAACTTGATGTTGTCATCACATGCATATCTATTCTGAGATTTGCCTTATTTACTTGGAGTTTCTTTTAGGGTTTTGTTAAGCTGTAATGTCCCCTTCTCATCAGTGATTAGCCTTGCAGTTCATCAGTCTATTCCGGAACCCGTAGACTGGAATGAGGTGAAATTAGGGTTTCTTGGCTCGGAGTTTGTGGCATTTCATGTTATTTACTATTTATAGTAAATGCTAGTTGTGGCAGTTGCAGTTGTCTATTCTTAGTCCTTTGCAGTTGGAGCAGTTATTGTTATTATGGTTTGGTCTTCAGAAAACTTTATTTGGTGAAAAATATTTAATTAAAGGCATTATGTTTTAATTCACTGTTGACACCCCCCCTTGGCCTAAGGAGATAACTTAAGTTGTTTTTAAAATGGGGCCATGAAGGGTACGCCTTCATTATAAGGTTATTTATTCTTTATTCAAATATTTCCTCAACTTGAAATTGGACGCCACTTTTATAAAAGTTACTTTTTGAATAAAGTGAATTTCTTATGAGGCTTTTGGGACGCCACCTTGAGAAGTTGAATGGTTTTGGGAAATTGAAGGGTCTCCTGTGTCTTTTGGTCTGCTTCTCAGGCATTTGAAGAGTTTGTGAGCTCTTATTTATTGAAGGTCTTTGCTCCAGCATTTCATCCATGAAAATTATGCTAAAGTTATGCTGTCGAAATGACAATTGACATATTGCTTCGAGGATGTCTACCTCCTAGCTTTCCATCCAATTTCGTGTTTGCAATATAACACCTAGTTGGCTACATTGCTGCTTCTCAACATCAGACTAGCAGATTGAGCATCAAAGATTGAAGAATTTTGGAGTATTTTCACAGTTCTGGTTTCCTGGTTTTTATACAGCTGAAGCTGATTTTTGTTCATATCAATTTGAGTGATTTTATTTTCATTCTGGGTATTTTGGCAATCAATTTGTTGACTCAAGGCGCCATCTTTCACCAAGAATTGGAATTTAATTCCAAGTATTTAATTTTTACTTGCAAAATCGATTTTTGAAGAAGGCCGTACCATTTAGAGGTGCATTGGGTTTCGTGCTAAATAATATGGAGTTGTTGGTGGCTGTTTCTGGATTGCATCTTGGGCGCCAGACCTCTAGGGAGCATTTGCAACTTATTTCACGTCATTCAGAGGAGAATTAAGTGAGTTATGAACATTTCATTGATTCTCATAGTTGCAGATTGATATTTCCAGTTTACAGTTTTTGTATCAGATTTTAGAAGTTCTGATTTCTGATTCATTATCAGCTGTTAGAGAGTTAAACAATCATTGAAAAACATCTATTATTCTTGTGTTTGGAGATTATTGTAATTCCTATGTAATTTGCAGCTTATTTCTCATTTGTACAAACTGTAAACAGTAGTACTGTTCCAGTTGTAATTGCTGCAATTCTTTCTTTATCTTCTCACATAAGTCCCCTGGATGGTTTACCGCCAATGTGGTTAAATTGATTGTAATACCTTGTACCCACTCATAGTGGTGAATCCCCACAGCTCTGTGGATGCCCGCCGTAGCGGATGAATTATTTTTATTGTAATCTTTTCCCCCCATTGTTTGGTGGTAGTGTGGAAATGTTTCTCATGGCTGGTTATCCGCCTATCAGTTCTTAATTTCAATTTTTCAACACTCCGTCATATGTTAGCACCTCGCCCTCAGTGGGATCTTGAGTGCACATTCTTAACGTTGAGTAGTTTTCATTCCAAGTTCAGTTTTCAGTTTGATGCTAACGCTAATTCAGTTATCTATCTCTGGTTATGTGTGTCAAATTCATCAAAAAATTGGTTAGCATATTTCAGTGGTATCAGAGCAGAAGACCCTGCCATCCTGTGGCAAATTGCAGTTGGTTAACTGATGAGTGAAAGAGACACTAGGCCTTACACCAGAAGTCAGGCTAGAAATCAGCATCAGTTCCCGCCCGTTCCTGAGGCAGATACCTTCTCAGAAGTCCTAAGAGATCTTGGTAAAACAGTGGAAGGTTCAGATAATTCAGTGGAAGTGGTTGATCACATAGTTGTAACCATGTCAAATTCTGTAAGGAGAGATAATGAAGAGAGGGATAGAGTGGAGAAGAAGTTTGATGGGATGATAGACATGATGTCCCGATTATTGTCCAAATTGGACCAGCAAGCAGCTCAGAATATCATTCAGCCCCAAAATAACTCAAGTGGAGAAAGCAGTGGGGTTAATGGAAATAATAATAGTGGCAGTCCTGAGGTGAATACTAGAGACAAAATTGTGGGTCAGCATACTGCAATTCATAGTGGGTCATCCTCTAGACCCCTTTTTCCCGTTTTCACACCAAGGGAAGAGCAACAACCAGTTGAGGCTACTCCAAACTTTGCTGATGATGCTCGTCAAGCTTACATGGAGTACGTTTCTTTACCTCTTGATTTGAGGGGTACTTGGACCTTTGATCAATACATGAATCAAAGTCGGAGAAATGGTGGAAGGAATGATCAACGTCCTCCTACAGCACCTAGAAATGATTTCTACCAGGCATTGGGAAAGATCACTATGGAACATTTTGATGGTAGTAATAAGTGTACAGCCAGGTCATGGGTACAAAAGTTAAATAACTACCTCTCTTAGACCTATGCCAGAAGAGGATGCTATCAAATTTGCTACCTTGCATTTAGATGGCATAGCTCATGAATGGTGGACTCATGGTTTGGTCACTCTTGGCTATAATCTCATTCGCACATATGGAGAGTTTACCAATAAGTTGATTGAAAGATTTGACACCAAAGATCCAGAATTGAGATTTAGAGAATTGGCACAGTTGAAACAGCAAGGATCTTTAGAAAGCTATGTGGCTGATTTTCAGAGGTTGTCAATAATGGTGCCTAACATTACTGAACGAAGACTTGTGGTTCTTTTTGCTGAAGGTTTAATGGAGCCTTTGAAGGGTTGGGTCAAAGCATTTGATCCACCAACATTAGATGAAGCTATCAAGAAAGCTAGGAGCATGGAGTTAGCAGCCCCAAGGCCTAAGTTTCACTCAAAACCATTCAGCCATAAGAAAGATAAAAAGCCTTCTTCAAATCTGCCCAAGAAGTTTCCACCAAGGCTGTCCGAAGAGCTCAAAGAACAGCTTAGAAAGGATGGAGTTTGTTACACTTGCCGTGATCCTTGGGTTAAGGGTCACCGTTGCTATGGAAGAGGCAAAGCAAATCGAATGGAGGGCTATTCTGATTATGGATCAGAATCTGATTCGTTTGATCAGCAATACGAATCAGCAAGTAGTGAAGGTGAAGAAGTTCCAGAAGACAAGTCTGAAGAGGTGGGAGATGGTAGTGCTTTTGCACAACTATCAAGTTTTCAAAAAAATGAATCTTTTAGGGTTCATGGAGTTGTGAATTCACAAAGGATAGTTGCCCTAATTGATACGGGAGCAACTCACAATTTTATTGATGAAGGACTAGTTGCTAGAAAAGGTTTGAAGACTGAAGAATTTGATGGTTTCAAGGTAATGGTTGCTGATGGTTTTACTATGTCTTGCACAAGGAAGATTCCTAACCTCTCCTTGCAATTGGGAAATCATGAGATTAAAGATGATTTTTATGTGGTGGGAATTGGAGACACTGATATTGTGTTGGGCATACAATGGCTGCGATCTCTTGGTGAGATCACATTGAATTTGCAAACCATGGAGCTGAAATTTCAGTCTAATGGAAGGAAGGTTGTTTTAAGAGGGATGTCAAATGGAGGCCCTCGAATTGTGTCTTTGAAAAGGATGGAAAGGCTGATTCGCCACGATCAGGTTGAATGGGCTGCTGAATGTATGGTTTTACCAGCTGATCCGGTAGAGGAAAAAAGGCAATATCATCTTGATATTCAAGCCTTACTTTCAAAGAAGAGCAAAGTCTTTGGAAGCTTACCTCCTGGAAGACCTCCTGAAAGAGGTTCTGAGCATGTGATTGAGTTAGAAGAGGGAGCAAAACCTGTCATTACTACACCTTACCGCTATCCAAAGAGGCAGAAAGATGAAATTGAAAAAGCCATCAAGGAGCTGTTGGAAAGTGGTTTTATTAGACCAAGCAAGAGTCCATTTGCTTCTGCAGTAGTGCTGGTCAAAAAGAAAGATGGTACAATGCGTATGTGTGTTGACTACCGCGCATTAAATCAGAAAACCATCAAGAATAGATATCCTATCCCTAGGATTGATGAGCTTATTGATGAGCTCCATGGGGCAATGTTCTTTTCAAAGATTGATCTTCGTTCGGGCTATCACCAAATCAGAATGAGGGAGGAGGATATAGAGAAGACAACGTTTAGATGCCATTTTGGGCATTTTGAATTTTTTGTCATGCCTTTTGGTTTGACAAATGCTCCAGCCACATTTCAATCTTGTATCAACAAGATTTTTAGACAGCAGTTGAGGAAGTTTGTGCTCATCTTCTTCAACGACATTCTCATATTCAGTAAGTCATGGGAAGAGCACCTTAAGCATTTAGAAGAAGTGCTTAGCATTTTAGAGGCGGAATGTTTGTTCGCCAAAGAATCAAAGTGTGAGTTTGGGTTGACAGAACTTTTATACCTTGGCCACATTATCAGTTCAAAGGGTGTGAAAGTGGATCCAGAAAAGATAAGGGCCATTCTTGATTGGCCAACTCCAAAGAATATTTCTCATTTGAGAGGGTTTTTAGGGTTATGTGGATTTTATAGAAGATTTGTGAAAGGATATTCACATCAAGCAGCACCTCTCACAGATCTTACAAAGAAAGGAGCTTTCCTTTGGACTAAGCAAGCACAAGAGGTTTTTGATAAGTTTAAACAAATCATGAGTTCGTGTCCAGTGTTGGCACTTCCGGATTTTTCAAAACCTTTTGAATTACAATGTGATGCTTCAGGAGAAGGTGTTGGAGCTGTCCTAATGCAAGACAAACACCCTATTGTCTTCGAGAGCCGAAAGTTGAGAGGGGCAGAAAAAACTTACTCTATCTATGACAAAGAGATGCTTGCCATCATGCATGCTTTGTCTAAATTCCGTCAATACTTGGTGGGAAGTAAATTTGTTGTTAAGACTGACCACAATAGTCTTAAGCATTTCATGCGCCAAAAGGATTTGAATGAAAGGCAGCAAAAGTGGGTAAGTAAACTCCAAGCATATGACTTTGACATTGAATATGTCAAAGGAAAAAATAATATAGTGGCTGATGCTCTTTCAAGAAGGCCTCATTTACAGTCACTTTGTGAGTTATCAGCAGATTGGAAGGAGTTAATTGCTGCTGATTATGTTAAAAATCAGTTTGCAACCAGCTTGTTAGAAGGTCATTTGGTTGATGAAAGGTATAAGTTGGTTGATGGGTTAATTTATTATAAAGATAGAATCTTTTTAGTACAAGAATCTAAGCTTAAAAAGAAGATTCTATAATCTTTTCATGATGTTCCCCTTGCTGGTCATCAAGGGATTTTCAAGACTTATAAGCAGATTCGTGAAAGATTCACTTGGAAAGGGTTGAAAGAAGAAGTCTTGAACTACATTAGAGAGTGTCCTATTTGTCAAAGAAATAAAAATGAACACTCTTATCCAGCTGGTCTACTTCAGCCTTTGCCCATTCCAAATCAGAAGTGGGAAAGTATTGCCATGGACTTTATCACAGGGTTGCCCAAGGTGCAAGGACGTGATTGTATTTTTGTTGTGGTTGATAGACTAACGAAATTTGCTCATTTCTTTGCTGTTACCACTTCATTTACAGCAGCTCAAGTGGCTGAGTTGTTTTTTAGAGAGGTGTTTCGTTTGCATGGGTTGCCTAAAACTATTGTTAGTGATAGGGACAGCAAGTTCCTAAGTGTTTTTTGGCAGGAGATCTTCAGATTGAGTGGGACAGTGCTTACTCCAAGCACTAGTTATCACCCACAAACAGATGGGCAGTCAGAAATTGTTAACAAGTGGTTAGAGGGCTACCTAAGGAACTATGTTTCAGGACAGCAGCGAGCTTGGATTAAATGGCTTCATTTAGGAGAGTATTGTTATAACTCTTCTTATCACATGTCAATTAAGATGTCACCTTTTATGGCTCTTTATGGTTATGAGGCTACTAATTTTGTTGATTTAGTGTTTGGTGATAGTAGAGCTCCACAAGCACTAGATATGTTACAACAAAGCCAGGACATCTTGAAATCTCTCAAGGAAAATCTGCAACAAGCTCAAAACCAGCAGAAGTTATACGCTGATCAGCAGCGTGTTGAAAGGTCTTTCGAAGTTGAGGACATGGTCTATTTGAGGCTTCAGCCATATAGACAATCTTCTCTCAAGAAAAGTGGTGCGGAAAAGTTGAAGCCACGTTTTTATGGTCCTTTCAAAGTCACCAAAAGGATTGGTGAAGTTGCTTATGAGTTGGAGCTTCCAGCTGAAAGCAAAGTGCATAATGTCTTTCATGTGTCTCGCCTCAAGAAGGCAATTGGACACAACGTGGTGGCTACATCAGAATTACCTCCATTGGATGAGGAAGGTCAGTTAGTGTTGATTCTTGAAGAAATCCTTGATACTAGAGAACGTTCTTTGAGGAGAAGGACAATCAAAGAATATTTGGTTAAATGGAGGAATTTGCATATTGAAGATGCCACGTGGGAAGGTGAACAGATTTTGTTGCATCCATCTTTTCAGTTGCTTGAGGACAAGCAATTTCGAGGAGGGCCGACTGTAATGTCCCCTTCTCATCAGTGATTAGCCTTGCAGTTCATCAGTCTATTCCGGAACCCGTAGACTGGAATGAGGTGAAATTAGGGTTTCTTGGCTTGGAGTTTGTGGCATTTCATGTTATTTACTATTTATAGTAAATGCTAGTTGTGGCAGTTGCAGTTGTCTATTCTTAGTCCTTTGCAGTTGGAGCAGTTATTGTTATTATGGTTTGGTCTTCAGAAAGCTTTATTTGGTGAAAAATATTTAATTAAAGGCATTATGTTTTAATTCACTGTTGACACCCCCCCTTGGCCTAAGGAGATAACTTAAGTTGTTTTTAAAGTGGGGCCATGAAGGGTATGCCTTCATTATAAGGTTATTTATTCTTTATTCAAATATTTCCTCAACTTGAAATTGGACGCCACTTTTATAAAAGTTACTTTTTGAATAAAGTGAATTTCTTATGAGGCTTTTGGGACGCCACCTTGAGAAGTTGAATGGTTTTGGGAAATTGAAGGGTCTCCTGTGTCTTTTGGTCTGCTTCTCAGGCATTTGAAGAGTTTGTGAGCTCTTATTTATTGAAGGTCTTTGCTCCAGCATTTCATCCATGAAAATTATGCTAAAGTTATGCTGTCGAAATGACAATTGACATATTGCTTCGAGGATGTCTACCTCCTAGCTTTCCATCCAATTTCGTGTTTGCAATATAACACCTAGTTGGCTACATTGCTGCTTCTCAACATCAGACTAGCAGATTGAGCATCAAAGATTGAAGAATTTTGGAGTATTTTCACAGTTCTGGTTTCCTGGTTTTTATACAGCTGAAGCTGATTTTTGTTCATATCAATTTGAGTGATTTTATTTTCATTCTGGGTATTTTGGCAATCAATTTGTTGACTCAAGGCGCCATCTTTCACCAAGAATTGGAATTTAATTCCAAGTATTTAATTTTTACTTGCAAAATCGATTTTTGAAGGTCGTACCATTTAGAGGTGCATTGGGTTTCGTGCTAAATAATATGGAGTTGTTGGTGGCTGTTTCTGGATTGCATCTTGGGCGCCAGACCTCTAGGGAGCATTTGCAACTTATTTCACGTCATTTGGAGGAGAATTAAGTGAGTTATGAACATTTCATTGATTCTCATAGTTGCAGATTGATATTTCCAGTTTACAATTTTTGTATCAGATTTTAGAAGTTCTGATTTCTGATTCATTATCAGTTGTTAGAGAGTTAAACAATCATTGAAAAACATCTATTATTCTTGTGTTTGGAGATTATTGTAATTCCTATGTAATTTGCAGCTTATTTCTCATTTGTACAAACTGTAAACAGTAGTACTGTTCCAGTTCTAATTGCTGCAATTCTTTCTTTATCTTCTCACATAAGTCCCCTGGATGGTTTACCGCCAGTGTGGTTAAATTGATTGTAATACCTTGTACCCACTCATAGTGGTGAATCCCCACAGCTCTGTGGATGCCCGTCGCAGCGAATGAATTATTTTTATTGTAATCTTTTCCCCCCACTGTTTGGTGGTAGTGTGGAAATGTTTCTAATGGCTGGTTATCCGCCTATCAGTTCTTAATTTCAATTTTTCAACACTTCGTCATATGTTAGCACCTTGCCCTCAGTGGGATCTTGAGTGCACATTCTTGACGTTGAGTAGTTTTCATTCCAAGTTCAGTTTTCAGTTTGATGCTAACGCTAATTCAGTTATCTATCTCTGGTTATGTGTGTCAAATTCATCAAAAAATTGGTTAGCATATTTCATTAACTGATGGTAGTCTTCCAGTTAACTCGCTTTCAATAAGGACGTGCATGCTCGCACAATTGTCCATTTTTAGATTAGATGTTCCAGTTAACTGATGGTAGTTTCCCAGTTGACTGTATAGTTTACTTCATTAGGGCTTAGCAGCAAAACTTGCATGTATTGCAAGACTGTAAATGACTCAAGGTGATTTTAGGGTTCCCTACACCTTGATGTATATAAATAAGAGCTTTTGCTCATTTGTAAATAACTTTTGCTTGAGAGAGAAATATATGCTGCGCCTACCTTGCCCTCAATATTGCTCTTTTGGTATTTGTTCATGTGTCTTCGCTATTACGATTAATTGTTATGCCACATAGGGTTTCAAGAGATTGTAATGGTGGATTCTTTCCATAGTTTAGATAAATCTGTTTTGAACATCTTTACCATTGTGATCAATTGTTATGCCACATAGGGTTTCAAGAGATTGTGATGATAAATCTGTTTTGTGTATCTTTACCATTGTGATCAATCGTTATGCCACATAGGGTTTCGAGAAATTACGATGATAAATCTGTTTTGTGAATCTTTATCATTATAATCAAGGGTTATGCCACATAGGGTTTCATAAGATTGTGATGATAAATCTGTTTTGTGAAGTTTTTACTATTTTGATCAAGTGTTATGCCACTTAGGGTTTCATAAGATTGTCATGGTAAATTCTTAAATCTGTTTTGTGCCCAATAAGCTTGTTTGGATTGAGATGATAGTTGCGCCACCTTGCCTTCAAGTAGAGAATCTAAACTTGTTTATCGTCCAATAGTCAAACATTGCTCCGTTTCCTCATGCTCTGTTTTCTTGAGGAGATTGGATAGATTAAGTTTAGTTGTAGTTAGTAGATCTGCCAAAAAACAAGAAAAACTCAGCTGCAACGTATAAGTTCTTTCAAGAAAGCCTTGTGCCTCTACAGCTGAAACAAAAAGACAGGACATAGTTTAGCTTATTTCCCTTTGCAAGTATTTTTGTCAAAGCACAACGAGGGAGCTTCCCCTCCTAATTTGAAGAGCACTCATTGCGTAGTGTACATAGGCTGTTCATAACAACTTTTACTCCAGAGGTGTTAGTTGTTACGCCAACACACTGAAATACAAATACACTCGAATGAGGTATATTGTCAGACAATTGGGAAGGGGGATTCGGTGTATCCCATACTACACCGTGGACCTGTCCACCATCCCAAGGTCGTCAAGTATATACTGTCACATCCCTTACATCGAGATTACATGTTGGGTTATGTGTTTTGAATACAATGTTAGTTGCAAATAACTACTTTCATATGACTGTGACATTGAGAATGCAATAGTTGGTACTTCTGTCGTAACTGCGATTATTAACGAACTCTTTATTTGCAAGTGAAAGTATTGATTTTGTATGAAATCATGAGATTAAATTTAAATGCATATTATTTAGCCGTTGAAAGCGATCTAACCACAGTCCTTGTCAGTGGACGCAGGATTTGCCGCCGTCGTGAGAGAAAGGGGAATATCATCAAGGAGAGGACACGATTAACAATGGATCAATTTTATTGTCTATCTCAAGCCGGTGTATGACAAATATCTAAATCATAACTTGGCCATAAATAATATAAAGTAATTAATTACTCTATAAGTTAATTTTAAATATATATACATATATTAATCTTTAATTATTTTTAAGAGAATTGCAAATTGATTTATAATGCTATAGTAAATAATAAATTAGAAGAGGAGCGAACTATGATTGAATATTAATTTAATACATGTAGATATTAAATATTGGCATCGAATGGTTATAATTAATTGGAATTATTTTGAATTCTCGGGGAAAATCGGAGTTATGAAGAAATCTCTTTCGCTCCCGCACCATCTCCCTTCTTGAACGCACCATCTCCCTTCTTGAAACGTCCTAGAGTGGCAGACGAAGGGATGGGGCGTGGGAAGAAGAAGCATTTTCATATAGTGGAGGGGAAGAATCTTCTGGGAGGTTAATCATTTTGAGCTAGTCCTTCAATCCATATTACTCTTATTATAATCTTTCATTAAAAATCTGGAATCTCGGCCTCTGTGCTAGAGATCTTTAACCGAATCTGTTTCTTTCATTTCTGTCCCTTGTTCCATTTAGCAACGAACTTGCTTATTTTCCTTTTACCATCCAGAGTTTTGGAAGCCGCATTCTTTTATCAGAGAATCGAATTTGAATTGATTTAAGTGAGGCGCTATTAGCAAGTTATCTCGCATTCCAATCTCTGCTTCTTGATATCGTGGAATTTCTGTGGTGTCCTTCGACCAGTCTTGAGGAAGAATTTCCTTACGCCTCTCCTTGTACGGGTATTGTCTGTGGCGCGTAGAGATATTTTTCGAGCTTGGGGTTTCACCAATTCTTTGAAGGCAAGTAAACATATCTTTCTTTTGTGAATGAGACTTAAATTCACATTGCTCCATATCTTTGTCGAATAACATTCAGTTGGCAACGAAAATACATGAGTATGATTTAAATCGAATTAGTTACTCTTTGTTGAATACGTTGGGTTGACACCTAATTTCTTGTATATAACCTTTAGCCTTGTTGGGTTGGAATCAAAGCCGACCCTAAAGGAAAATTCTCATCAAATTTCTTATTTCTTCCTGTCGGTTTAAGGATCTAATTCGCAAACCTTGATCCTCTGTTTTGATGATGCTGTGGAGGTTTTTGGACTCTTCTTCATATTCAATCTGTGAAGTCTCTTAATTTAGAATTCCAATCACCTGAACCTTGAGTATAACTAAGTCATACCGAGTGCATTAACTACTCTGCCTTACTCAAGACTCACATCACTCACATTGGTCTGATCTGGTTAGGTAACCCTTCTTTACCGTGATCTTAACCTGTCTTTAAAAGATGGGAGTTTGGTGAACACTTAAATCAAACTACGTTCTTACCTTCTCTTTCCTTTAAGTCATCAAATAATCTTATTTTATGATTAGATCTAAATCATGATAATAAACAAAGAATCCTAAGGTTATGAACCCAAGAGAAGAGAAATGATAAGAATCTGAATGGGATGGAATTATCCTCAGGCCATCATAACTCGTGCTTGTATATACCGAAAACTCTTCCCTCTTCTCTATTCTAAAGCTTTAATGGTTGAATAGTAAATTACCTGTTCATTCTGGAAATCTTGATGGTTCCTAATTGTGGATGATTTGTTGATATAAATCTGGATATATATATATAACAGCTAGTAAGATGCAGAAAGCTAAGAGCCTTGTGTCTTTAATTCTTCAGTAAAAGCATTAAGTAATCATCAGATATTTAAAATAAGAAGAGAATAACTATGTGCCTAGTCTCTTCAGCTCTATGAATACAATAAGACATCAGCCTAAACTTAAATAAGTGAAAAGATTATGAATCTGGGTTCAGTTTGAACCATTTGGAAATCATCTAAGAACTTTATCTATTTGGTTAAACCAAATTCTCTTTCCTCAAGTTGGAAGTCGGTTAGTGCATATTATTGCTCTCTGAGTCTTTTATGAGATAAATATGAGACTTGAAAATCCTTAATGCCTATGAATCTCCTTTATTATGAATGAAACTTAATGGTTAAATTATAACCTCGAACTAAGAAGAAAAGGTAATTAAAATTGCTATTATAAATTACAACTTAATCCTAAGAGTTGTCATGCCGAGCAAGGGTGAGTGTGCTGACGGCACAGTAGTGCCAGAGACATCGACACAATAGTGTCAGAGATATCGGCACAGTGGTGCCAGAGCATTGAAAATCCTTGGCCAAGGTAGATGCCAGTTAGGCAAAGTCAGCTTCCATGATCCAGATATACTCTGGTCAGAATGATCCTTCTGGATAGGAGGAACCTACAGAGGAGGGATCGACCAGCAGTATAGGAATCATGGACACCAGGCTCAGAGACATGATGATAAAATGATCCATGTTGATTACCCTCGTGAAGGGCGGGTTCTTCAGTTGAAGAAACTCGGGAGACCAGTAGGTCTTGGTTGGGCGGTAAAGCCCCTGATGATAGTTCTCTTTCCCTCGATAAAGATTTCCAAGTAAGATAGTATGGAGATGATGTCAAATGGATTTCTTCCTCTCTCGTAAATCCAGGTACATGCAATGGTAATTGAATCTCTATTTCATCTATGCCTTGAATGCTATTTTTATGTTAATGAACATTGTAAGATTCTCAGAGACTTAGTGAGATAGCTACTTGAATTTATTCAGCTGTTATATTGTTTCATAGCCGTAGTAATTATTCGTTATCTTCTGGAAGCAAAGAAAAGTAATTATTATTCTTCTGCAAATTCCTGTTAGATGTTTATAGTTAACAGTTTCTTTTCAGCTGAAAATGAAATTAAAAGATAGTTGATGAAGTGTATAGTGTAACGGCATATGGATTGAATTCTCTTTTAGCTGCAAATGAAGCCCTAGTTTTTATAGTAGGAGAAGGATGCAAATTGGTTAATCGTTCCCTAGTAATTAATCTCTTTTAGAGTGATTATCTTTATTTTGGGAAAACCCTAGTTTGACAGTTATTTAGTTTTAATCTTCGGAGAGTCGGTTGATGGAAACAGTTAGATGTTACCTTTCAGCTGAAATTGAAAACTTGGAAGTTAGTTGGAAATTTAAAATGACCAGTTGAAACGATTGGAAACCCTAGAATGAAAACAAGTTAGTTGTTCTTCGGCTGAAATCGTTAAATGGTTGAGTTTTTGAAACCATAGACCGGAAAGGTTGTTACATATACATTGATTAGACACAATCATACTTCATGAAATAATAATACTAACTTGAAATATATTAATCCAAACACAATGAAGTCATGAAAATCATATGTAATCATGCATTCAATCTGTAAATTTCTGAGTAAACTAAATAGATATTAAAACACCCCAAGTTGTCATCCCTTGTTCATCAACCTCATAGGTGAGGCAAGAGAGGACCACACACAAGGATGCCCTTAGCGCCTCTCTTCTCTGCCCGAGGGTGGTCAACAAACACCCGTTGTACTGACCCCCTCAGCCCTCATTGGTAAACCGTAGTCATCGAAGAGGATGGTGTTGTGACCTTTTCACACATCACCTCATTTAAATGGGGACCCCCTAATTTTTTCTCTGTTCCTTGTCTTTTGGCTTTGGTTTTGTCTCTCTCTTATGTTGTCTGCCTTTCTAGGTATGTGCCCGTCTATGAGCTTAAACATGAGATTTTGGCTAAGTCTATAGAATTAGGGTTTTGGATTTTCTGGTCAATTTGAAGTCAAATGGAGTAATCAAGTTGAAATCTAACTTTGGCGTTGTAGTCAATATGCTCCTAGTAGGTCCCCAGCGAAATTTCAGTGAATTCCGACAACTTACTATTTTTAGTAAGTACCAGACTTGGGGCATTCTCTCAACACTGTTGAAGTTCTCCCAGTCACACTGCATCCAGGACATGTCAAGCTGCTCATCTGCAAATTTTGAGCTGAAATGGACAACTTTCTATTTTTGGCAAGTTCAGCTTCGGAAGTAAATTTAAGGGTTTATATGCAAAGCTCTTCAATGCATGTCTGGAGATTCTTTCTGGGTTTTTTGAGACCTACGCAGTGATATAACATGCAAAATGAGACAATGACTTTCAGCATTCAGCCTTCAGAGGCTATTTTTAGGGTTTTTATGCAAAGCTCTTCAATGCATGTCTAGAGATTCTTTCTGGGTTTTCTGAGACCTACGCACTGATATAACATGCAAAATGAGACGATGACTTTCAGTATTCAGCCTTCAGAGGCTATTTTTAGGGTTTGCATGTTGAAGTTTTCAGCGCATGTCAGCATATTCCTTGTGGGTTTTTCAAGAGCTACGCAGTGATGTGACATGCAAGCGGAGATGATCACTTTTCAGAAACTTACTATTTTTAGTAAGTACCAGATTTGGCAGCTGCCCAGCACATCAGGATCACGAACAGGGTGAAGTGCAACATAAACAGAGTCAAACGGAGGTCGTTTGATCGACATGCAAGTCAAATTAGGGTTTCCAGCTTCAGGACCCAAAATGAGGGGTAAAATGCCAGAATTTTCGAAAACTGGTGTATCCCACTGCGATCAGTATCTTTCAAGCTATCCACCGGTAAAATTTGAAGGCAATCGGAGCACTTTCTATTTATAGTAAGGCGTTCCAGAAACAGGCTATAAATAGTAAGTCAGCAGCAGGCGCCAGTGTGAACAGGCAAGTCTACCGATGAGGGTCACGTCATTCAAATTTCAAGTCAAACGGAGTTGTGGAGGTCATGAAATCAAGCAATTGCTATAAATAGTAAACCACCTTCAAAAACATGCCATAAATAGTAGGTCAGCTCGGGATGGCAGTGTGAACAGATCGACTAGGTTTTGAAGATCCTATGGCACAAATTCCAAATCAATCCAAGCTTCAGAAGTGTGATGTCATATCCCCGAAATTGTGATACTTAGATATGGAAGAAGCATAATTAAATTAGTTAATCATTTACATAAATATAATTGACGTCATTATGAAATAATAGATATTAAGTATATGAAATTAAGATAAAATATAGGCATAAAATAGTAATTATGATTTAAATATAATTATAATCAATAATATTATAATTTGATCATAATAAGTCTAAAATTTATCAATACACAAAAATATAATTCAAAATATAATATGCAAATATTATAAGTGGAATATAATATGAATTATAACAAAACAACTCTTAATAGAGGAGCGCTCACTAAAGAAGAGTCGTGGCTTTTCTTTTTGAACTGGCACATAATTCTTGGGAGGATATAAATAAATGGAAGCGAACTCTCCAAAGGGTATGAAAATTACGATTGTTAGAAAAAGACACATAATATCTTTATAATAAAAAAGACATTACATAATTGGCAAGACCAAACTTCAATTATATATTGGCGAGTCACACCCAGGCATATGATAGGGAAAAAAGATAATTTGTCGGGTTTTGAGAGTAACGGAAATAGTAATAGGACATGGGCTCTTGCGTGGAGGTTGAGTTGGGCCAAACAAAATAATGATGGAATACGTGGATTCTAAATGGGATCATGGCGGACCAGTTAAGCAACAAGGTATTTGGACGCCATCAAATAACATACATTCCAAAGGCAATACACTCCCCTCAGGCATTATCGTGTCTAGTGGAGAAGTGTATCAGGGTGATTAGAGAAATTGACAGAGGAAATGGAATAAGAAGGGACGAAATATTCTTCACCGCTAAAAGGAATACATCAGTTGCAGGGAATAAGGGGACGTCTATAAATCGATAAGGGACCCGTATAGGATACGAAGGAAAGAACACAAGGACCCTCGTAGATACATCCCGTATACGCAAGGCATTCCGAAGTCAAAATACTCGACATAGTGGAAGCGCAACATGAGCTTGGGATTCCACGCATCGATGCCAATCTTTCTCGAGGCTCTCCCGGCATGGCTCAAATCTTTGCACGACTTCTATCTGGTTGAACACAAGACTTCAGAGTTGTTGTCGCTGCCAGTCTGAGACCATCCTCACCAGAAGGATTTCAACTTGAAGGCTCATCGTCAGCCATTAGTCCAGGAGAAGTCAGGGAAATGGAGGAAACAGTGGCATAGAAGCCTACCACATAGTAAAGGAACCTTCTATAATTATCGATGGAAAGGTGATAGAAAGAGCGTCTGCAGGCCAACTGAGACAAATGGTAAGGCAGAGGGTAAGTAATTCTATCATAAATTAGCTGTCTATAAATTATGTTGGAGACTCATCAAAGGATGAATAAATGATTATAAACGAGTGAATTAAGGAGTTAATTAAGGTTGGTGTTAAGACATATTTGATATATATATAAGATAAATATAAATATATTAAATGTAATGTGTTCATTACATATATAATTCATACGCTGCTAAATATACTTTGCTAAATCATTATACAATATTTATTTTATAGTTGTCCAATAATAATGCTTGTAGCAATTATTGGGACCTATAGGTAATAATGACTTTATTATGATAAAAGGTACAATAGGATATCATCTTTGAGATCTTAATAGTCATTTAATAGCTATTAGATGGTCTTATGAGATTATATAGAAGAGTCATCCCTAAGAGTGATAGGGAAGAAATGAGTAACCCTTTGACAAAAAGTAAACATTTATATCATTTTCAATCTTATTAGATATTATCATTGATACTTATTGATTCTTTAACATTTCTAATGTCTCCTTGAGAAACGCTTTGAGTGCAAGATTCGGGTTTCGATAACTCCACTAAAAAGGGGTCATTACATGTGAAAATCAAAGGACTTACTACATATAGTAAGGCGTGAGCTGGCCAGAGGAGAATAAGAAAAACGCCTAAGTCTGAAGAAAATCCTGCTCATACCTCAAAATGCACCCTCAAGCTGGCAGGAAGCTAAAATTTTTCTAACTATGAAGAAAATCCTGCTAGATCCCCAAAATGCGCCCAAGGAGAAATAAGCAGATGAGAAAAAAAATGGTAAGTCTGTATTTAAGTCCACCTCCTACCCCTAAATGCACCCATCTCTAGCATGAGGTAATGGAAAATTTCTAAGTGTTTGCTAAATCCTTCTCCACCCTCAAAATGTGCCCAAGTTAAAGATATAGCTAGCAGAAGTAAAAAATTCTAAGTATAAAAATTTCCTATAGACCCCTGAAAATGCACCCACTTCACAGGGAGATGAGAAAAATGCCTAAGTGTTGGACTTAAGTCCACCTCCACCCTCAAAATGCGCCCATGTTTGAAGTAAGGTGAAGCCAAGTCTAAGTGTTACTTTCTCCTTTACCCTTTGAATGCGCCCATGCAAGGTGAAGATGGATAAAAAAATCTAGGGCATTGGAAATAAATCCACCTCAATGTGTAAAATGCGCCCAACTTGTTTGACTTTCAAGATTTTGAAAAGTTGCTAAGTGTTTGAAATTTCCTCCTCAGCACATGATATGCGCCCAAGTTGGAGGATAAGGATGAGAAAATATTCTAAGTGTTAAAAGTTCCTCTAAACCCCTTGATATGCGCCCAAGCTTGTAAATGGCAGGAGGCCCACCGAAAATACGCCCAGATATGAAGGATGAGAATAAATTTGGTTGAGAAATATTTTTCTAAGGTTAAAAATTCAAAAAATTAAATGTACCCCTTCGTTTGTAGACACATGAATTCGACGCTTTCTGAAGGGAATTTTCTTCTAGGTATCGGACATCTTCGACAAGGAATGGATTTCAAAGTCTTCCACAGCTCGCCAAGGATTTCGGGATGAAGATTTTGATAAGCACTTGAATAATGAAATTCCCTAAGTGAAAATTTAAAAATTTTCTAAGGCAAGAAGGATAAAATATGTTGTTGAAATAAAATGCCTTGGCGGATGAATTTGAAGTGATTACCTAGGTGAATTTGATCAAATTCTTCGTGAAAATAATCTTCTTGAGCCAGAGATGAATAAAATCAAAGTTGTCAACACCTCAGTTGGTGAAATAAATTTCTTGAAGAAGATGCAGTTGAAGTTAACACTTTCAAAAGATGATTTTAAGCATGCATCTCTTAAATACGCCCTTGAGGAGGATGAAACTTGTCTAAGGCATTGAAATATGATGCACAGGAGTCATTTGCCCCAGCCTACAGATGTTTAAAAAAGTCATGAAGAAAGCAAAGTTGGCTAGAGAAAAACGATGAACCCTATTAGATCCGGAGATCACTCAGACCTTAGAAGTTAAAGCATGAAAATCAGGTAAGTAAGGTGAGTTTATATTATGAAGTATTTTGATGCTCTTCTCCTTGCTTGTTTTGCAGGGTGAACACTGAGGCCAAGGCATGATGACTTGAGGAGATGAGGCGAATACTTGGAGAAAATGGCTAAGTGTTGAGACCTAGTATGTGCCCTACTCAAGTGGCAAAGAAGAAATGTTTTCAAAGTTCAGGATAGATGGAAAAATGGAAACCCAAGCGTTAATGGTCACCATCAAGTACTTCAAAATTGAAGAACAACATCAAGGAGGAAAAATCATTGTCGAGCAGAGGAAAGAAGTTGCAGGCTTGAAGTTAGATGGACGTGCCCGCCATATCCATTCGAGGAGTTGAAGCAATGACGACCAGACTTATCCAGTTTGCAGTCAAGAAGAGGAACAAGAACAATGCGAACGTGTCTATGGACGAGAATCTTCTAGAGGATGGTGGACATTAATTGTTCATTTATTACTCCACTCCTCTTTTTAGGGTTAGGGCTAAGGTGGCACAATTTGGGCCATCCATCTGATTGTAATCTGAGCCGTCTGCTGGACTTGGCCAGCTATAAAAGGGGCATCCCCCCTCATTTGTATCATTAGAAGTTAGAATAGCAGAGAAAGAATAGAGACAGATTGATAGAATAAAAGGTAGCATAGTTTGATAGTTTAGCTTAGACTGAAAAGGAAGGAAAGTCTTCCCTTTGAATACTTTGTAAGAAGTTGTTGTGAACACTTTCATAATAAAAGAGTTTTCATTGATGGTGATCTCTTCTTTGTTATGAGTAGCTAGTGAGGCTTCTTCGTCCTTCCAATTCACGTAGAATCTTGAAGTAGCTTAAAGTAAAGTAGATTTCATTTCATGCAAGTACTTAGTAATTGTGGAATGTGGTGCTTGATTTGAACAAGACTTCGCTTATCCATACCACTAGCGGGCTCGCTGACGGTGGGTTCGCCTTGCGTGGTCAACTGGAACATTGTGAACTTAACTTCGATTATGGTTTACATGTTGGCATGCATCGTTTTGATGGTGTCTTCATGCTGAATCGTGATTTGAATACTTTTGATTACTCCTCTGAAGATTGCACCGGTTTTGTGGAAGTTGTCTGAAGCGAAGCAAAGCAAGGCCCGATTGAAGTCTGCAAGAATTGATTACCATGTCCCACGCCTTAGAGTAGATTTGAACCTTCTTATCCCTACAACCATTTTAAATTCAGTACATTTCTAGTTAGTATTAGGAAATTTGCACTTACCCGACAAATCATTCTAACCACATGAAGCCCTTAATCTGCTGTCTGCTATTAGCTGCCGAACAATTGTGTAAATCCCCTTGAAATACCAGCAAAAACACATTGAGGCAACTAAGGGTATTCTATTGCACTGAAGGAACCTTGGAGTTGAATGCACGAACTTTCTCGCAATCTTAGCGTGCTGGATACTTTGATCAGGAGAGAATAGGGTAGCCGTTGGTGAACTTTATTCTGTGTTGGTGCGGTCACGAAAATCACATCAATAGGTGGCTTACCTCGAAGAGATCCTAGTATCGGCTCTCCTTCATGGGTGTCCAATTCCCCTCCCTAATGATTTGATTGAAAAAGAATGATAATTTGGTAGTGGGCAGACACGCCGTCCATGCAATAGTTTGAAGGATTTCCATAGGAGGCCCTTAGAGCACTCCCTTCTCAACCCAAGAGCGGCTAAACAACCCTCTTGGCCCTCAATGGCAGACCACAGTCATCCAATGAGGGTGGTCTACCTCGAAGGGACCCTAGTATCTGCTCAACCTATCGGTTCCATCCCTCAACTATCTACAAGATTGTTTGATGATACAAACCATAGTTGAAAAATTCGGACTCGGCAATAACTCGGCAGACCCAAAATTTTTAAAAACTCGGGACTTGGCAATAACTCGGCAAATTTATCGAATATTTGAAAATACATATTTTTTAAAAATATTTTTTAAAAACACACATATAAACTATATTTTTAGAACATATTACTGATTTCATCATATATAAATCAAAATTAGAGTTTAATACATATCAATCATCAATGTATCAACTGATTTCATCATATATAAATCAAAAATTTGAGTTCAAAACCTTAATACATATCAATCATCAATGTATCATAGACCAAAAAACAAGTTTGACTTCTCAATACATATCAACTTCAAGTTTCAGTATCAATAAAAATTATCAATCATCAATGTATCCTAGATGGTATAGTTGCAGTTTCCTCAATAGGAGCCTCAACAGGTGCGCCAACAGGTGCCTCATCCATAGGGATAGGATCAAGCTGTGCGTGTGAAGAAATTGTCTCTACTGGTTGACCAAGCTCGCCATTGCCTTTGCTGTTCTCTTTTTATTTTCCTTCCTTTGGTCAAATGTTGCAAGGAGTGCTTTGGCCTCCATCTCAACCTCTTCGGGTGCCTCTTTACATGGTCTAACATCTCAGGAAGGGATTCGTGCAAGGTGGTATTTCAGTCGGTTTATGCCACCAAAAAGAGAGTCATTGCAATGGTTGTAAATAAATTCTCCTCGCAATGCCCCTGGTGTTCCATGTTTCCAGCAAGGATCTCTTGGTTTGCCACCACTCTTTTTACTTGCATAAGCCATTAATAAAATACCTAGCAAAAGAGAGGCAAGATAAACAAAATAAATGAAACATATTAAAATTTAAAAATGATTGAAATTTGAAAGATTTGAATTTTCAAACATATTAAAATTAAAAATGATTGAAATATTTTAATGTATTAATTTATATTATGATAAATTGATAATAAAGAATACTAGAAAAGAAAATAACAACAAAAATAATGATATTGAAATAAAATTTGCAATTTTAATGTCATTATTTTTGTTATTATTTTCTTTTCTACTATTCATCAATTTATCATAATATAAATTAATATATTTCAATTATTTTTAATTTTAAGTTTTAAAAATAAATTAAATTAAATTAAAAGTTTTCAATTTTCTTTTACAAATATAAGTTAATATATTAAATTAAATTATTAAAAATTATATTACTTAAATCAATTATAAATTAATATATTAAATTATAAGTTAAAAAAAAACAAATTAAAAATTATAAGTTAATATATTATAAACTTAAATCAATTATAACTTAATATATTAAAATTTTAAATTATAAGTTTTAAAAAACAATTAAATTAAAAAATTTCAATTTTTTAAATACTTATAATTATTATTTTATATATATATAAATTATTCTTTAGTTTTACAAATATTTGATTGCAAATCAATAAATAAAAATAATAATTAATTAAAAAATTTACCATGATAGATCTGGGCAAAAATATTAAAAAAAAATTAATTAAAAAATTTAGGGGCAAAAACGTCATGGATTTTAATTTTTTTTAGGTCTTTTGTTTTCTAAATCCCGTCAAATTTGAATGCAAATAATCGAATGGAGTTGGACAATGGAGAAATTCGCAGGAAAACAAAGAAAATTACCTGTTGCAGCCGTCGATTTCTTCTGTGCCGTCGTTTTTTCCAGTGCCGTCGTTTTTCTCCTGTGCGTTTTTTCCCTGTGCGCCGTTTGCTCTATGCGCGGTGAATAAAATGAAAATAAAACGCACTTTTTACAGTTTGTGTCCGGGAGTCCCGAAAAAACTTAGGGCAAAATTATAAAAAAACGTTATTCACTATGGTGCCCACGTTTTCCCTCATTCACGCACGATTTTTCGCATTTTTTAGCAAACGACGGGCCGCGATTTTTAACTATTACTCGGCTGCAAGTTTTTA
>VDFB02185482.1:0-11073 GCA_007258455.2 Sequoia sempervirens
TAAATTCAAACAAATTCCAAATGAAAAGTGTTATTTACCACCTCATCTATGATTTTAAATGGATCATATCATGGAGGCTTTAACTTCCATAATGGAATATATTGCCTCTTCTTACCTAGGCACTTAAAACCATATCACCCACATGGAAATATATTTTTTGATGTTGACATAACATTTCTTGTGCTTAAGTTGAGACTCTTTTGAACTCTCCTAGACCTAAAGATGTACCCATCTCGCCTTCTCCATGAACTTGTGTTCCTTATCAACCTTTGAGTCTTTATTTTTTATCCCCTCACTTGATTGTCCAAAAAAATATCAAGCAAACTTGGTGGCATAGAACTAAAACATGCCTCAAAAGGAAAAATATTTAATGAGAAATGAATATCCCTTTTGTAAGAGTCTAAGTATACACAAAATTTTCATCTTGGTCCTTGGGATACCTCTACTTATAATCCCTTAATATTTGCACCAATTTTTTGTTCACAACTTCCTTCTATCCATCTATTTGTGGATATAAAATAATAGATTGTTTAATTTTTATGTCCATTAATTCCCACATCATGCACCAAAAATTACCCAAAATTTGAGAATATCTATTAAAAATTATTCTCTTTGGAATTCCAAACTATATCCACATGTTCAGATAAAAAAATAACTCTAATACATCACTCCTCCTCGATGTCATTTTACAAGTAGAAAACACACATTTTTCCTAAAAATGTATTAAAATGATCCACAATAACAAAAATATAATCTGTACTCCTTTTTCCTTGAGAAGACCACTTAAAATTTTTGTAGAGATGCTTTCTAAGGACCTTTTAAGCACAAATGATAGTTGGTACAACCCCAAAGTTTGAGTGTTGGTCTTGCTCACATTTCATGATTGACTATTTTATTTAAATTGTACAACTTCAAATATTAGACATGTTCAATAAAAATGTTAGAGATTACTTACAATTTTATTCACCTCAAAATCCCCATCTGTACATAAGGTATGTGCCTCTTATATCAATAAACATTGCACATTTGGAATATAAATTTTACTTACTTTATATAATAGATTTTTTTGTAGGTAGTGTTATCTTGTGAGGCTCAAACCCAACATATTTTATGTTATGTATAGTTTGATTTACCTCACAAAAGTTTACAATGTGCTCATGATTTTATATATACACTTTAGAAAAAAAGGGTCTAACTTAGATGCATTATTTATCACAAATCAAAGAGGTGGTTTTGGATAGCATTTCAACCACTTTATTTGTTACACCATGTTTGTATTTGAAAATGAGATAAAACCCATCCATTTGTAATGCTTGTATTGCCTCAATTTTTTTTTTGGTTACAAGTATTGCAAGGGTTTATGTTTAGTATACATGATGGTCTTTCTCCCCATGAGGTAATTCTTCCACTTGTTCACCACATAAACACAAGCATAAAATTATTTTTCATAGGTGCTATAGGTTAGAATTGGCCCTTTAATTATCTCAAAATGATAACAAAGATTCCTATCTCCTTGTAGCAATAGTGCACATATCCCATAATAATTGGAATCTATCCCAACTCAAATTTAGCTTGTAAATTGGGTAAAGTAGTGATCAGTGCCATACTAATCTTCTTATTCAATTACTCAAATGATTGTTGATATTTTTTTACCCCAATGGGATTTACTTTCTTTTCTCATAACTTCATGTAATGGGAAAAAATTAATGATAATTATTTTACAAACTTATAAAGGTATTGGGTTACACCTACAAGGATTCATGTATCACTCAAGGAAGTAGACTTTGTCAAGTTTATAATTTCCTCAACCTTCGATGGATCATTATATCTCCATCGCCCACCATGTGACCAAGATACACCAACAAGGTTTTTGCATCCTCACACTTCTTCCCATTCAAAAATAACTTATTCTCCTTCAAAATCTTGAAAAAAATTCAAGATGGGATAACTTTTCTTCATACATTCTAATAAAACCCAATATATCATCTAGATAAATAATAACATAATAGTCAATGAATGGTCTCAATACCTCATTCATGAGATGCATAAAGGTATTCAATGCATTGCATAAACCAAATGGTAAAACCAACCACTCATAGAGTCCTTGATGTGTTTTGAATGCTATATTCCACACATCTCCCTCCTTGACTCTAACATTATGATATCTAAATTCAAGGTATAAATTTATAAAATACTTAACATGTTACAATTGATCCAATAGATTATCAATTTGGGGTAGTAGATTCTAGATCTTCATTACAATATTATTCGACCCTTGGTAGTCTATGCATATCCACAATATCCCATCTTTTTTTGGCATTATAACAACAGGTGAACTACACGGTGAGGTATTTGGCCTAATCATTTCCTACTCCAACAACTCTTTTGAGTTGCTCCTTGACTTCTTTTGTTTCAACAATACTTTGCCCATATAGCTCCGAGTTGGGATAAGGACACTTAGATAATAAGTAAATTTCATGTTTTGTATCCATTTTTAAGTGAATCTTGTTAAGTTCAATAAATAATTTAGAAAAATTACTCACCCACCATGCATGTCTCTTTATGCACAAGTGAACATATTTGAGTCGAACTCATTGTGAATCTCCTTTCCTTTGTTAGTATCCTTCTTCTAATTCCTCCGAGAAGACTTCAAATCTAGGTGTAGCTTCTAACATTTTTCTTCCTGAATAAGATTATTTTGTGCTCTCTTTCGCTTCTAGGGTTTTGGACAGGTCTAAAATGAGAGAGACAAAACTTCACTATTCACTCAAGAAAATACCCTTGATATTTCAATGCAAAGGAAATTGTAATCTGACAAAGGGAGAGTTCTAGGGAAAGGATAATAGCAAATGAGGGTTCACCACCAAGTGTAAACTTGGAAAATGGAAGATGTTTGAAAACACAGTGTGATATGAAAACTAATACTTGTTGGAAATAGGTTGCCATTAAATTGCAAATCCTAAACATTAATTATTTCATGTATCTCCTTGATTCTTGGAATGTGTTCAACAACACTAAGATTATTGTGAGATTAATATTTGATGAAATAATCATGATTATTGAAATTTGTAATTAATTCTAAATGTAAGAAGCATGTGAGGGCGTCCATATTGAGTTCCTAAATAATAGGGACACATGGGACACTCACATGGTAAGGTGAAACTCACCTTGTGTCCAGTTAACTATACAGAGTAATAATTAACACTTCTGAATGCATGTAAAGATCCTAGAAGTTAGGATTTGATGTTTGCATGCTTGAAGTTTAGTTAAGTTCAGTGAATCAGTTCAGTTGATTCAGATTTAGTTCCGGTTGAATCAGTTTAGTTGATTCGTTCGAGTTTAGTTGATTGATTCGGTTGATTCGGTTGATTATCTTCAGTTGCATGCAAGTGCATGTTGCATACATGTTGGTTATTTTAAGTTGCATGTAGTTAGCTTCAGTTAACTTGTAATGCATGGCTAATAACATTGAGTTGTATGACAGATAACAGGGACTACCTCCAGTTAACAAGGAATGACCATTCTTTGGAAATGGTGTTGAGTAAATGTTACGGTTAACTATAAAGCACTTGGAGACAACTTGGGTGCCCAAGATGCTTTATTGGATTTACCTCTTATGCATGATAAGATATTTCTGAAGGCTCAGTTAAGTAGCTTTACTTAAGGGCACCAACTTTGAGGAAGAGCTTTGGAATTATCACCGAAGTGAAGGAGAAGTTGTAGCTTCAATTTGGGACACCCAAATGCATGATGCACATGTTGTAAGCTTTAGTCTTCACTGAATAACTCAACTTGAAGCAATATGGCGTACCTTTTCAAGGGCTTGAGCTTGTGCATTCTAATTATCACCATTTGGAGATTACAAGGTTACATATTGTCTCTATATCTCATTCAAGTTGGATAGAGTTTTTATAATTGTTATTGCAGGTGTGAAGAAGATTGGTAAAGATAGAAGAAGCATTCTCAAGCAAGAATTGGAGCTATTGTAGTTCAAATATTGAATAATAGAATAATTCTTGGTGGAGTTTTCGAAAGGTTCCTCCACAGACCTTATCTTGTGTGATCCTTCTATTACCTGTCTAGTTCTTCTATCAAATTTTCTCTACATTCTACAACAGTAAAATGGATTAATCAAGATAATCACCCACAAAAATACATGTAACAAAGAAAAATATTATTTAGATTAGCAATATTAAAATTTTATAGAGTGTTAAGCTAAGAAAACACCCCATTTTTCAACATTTGGTATCAGAGCTGAGGTTGGGTAGAGTATTGGGACGCCTTTCTCTTAAAAGATTGGAGGTTTTTTAGCTTAGTGGGAGCTCATATTATTTTTGTTATTTGCTGATTTTGGAATTAAGTTTTGTTACAATGAATTCAAGGTTAGAGATTGAAAGGTTCAATGGTTCTAACTATGAAATGTGGAAATTAAAAATGGAAGATCTTCTTAAAGAAAGAGATCAGTGGTTAGCAGTTAATAATGAGACAAAGACACCTACAACTATTTCAGATGAAGATTGGGCTAAGTTAGATAAAAAGGCAAGAGGAACAATAAGGTTATGTCTTGCTGATGCTGTTCTTTTGAATGTTTCAATGGAAACTAGTGCATATAAATTATGGAAAAGAATAGGGGATATTTATCAAACTAAGAGTCTCACCAATAAGTTGTATCTGAAAAGGAAATTATATTCATTGAAAATGAAAGATGGTGATTCAGTAGCACAACATTTAAATGCTTTCAATTTAATTCTCAGTTAGTTAGCATCCGTAGATGTAAAGCTTGAGGATGAGGATAAGTGCATTTTATTGCTTTGTTCTTTACCAAATTCTTGGGAAAATCTAATTGTTGCAATTAGTGGAAATGGTGCAGATCCAAAGATGGACAACATTATTCCTACTCTCCTATCAGAGGAGATGAGGAGGAAGTCTAAGGAGGAAATCCAAGATGCCTTGTTTGTAAAAGGTAGGCCCAAGAAAAAGGAGCCTAAGGGAAACAAGGAAGGGAAGGGTAAGTCAGAAGGACGAAGTAAGGTAAAGTGTTGGAATTGTGGGAAACCAGGGCATGTGAAGGATTGTAAGAACAAGAAAAAGAGTTTTGATTCTTTTATAGAGGAATCCTCAAATGACAGTAATGATGCATTGGTTATTTCAGCTAATATTGTTTGTGATAACTCTTTTCTTCATGTTTGAGTAATCTTCCGGTAGAAGGATGGTAGTCCGCGATGCCATGTGTGACTCGGTATCCGCAGTTAGATGGGTTGTTGGCGATGGCAGATGCATCATTGGTAAGGTTATCTTCATGTGATTGGGGATATGGTTCATTCTTGGTTTAGAGTGGTTGTTATTATGTCATGGTTTAACTCTTGACTCTAGATTAGAGTTTTGGCATATTACATGGTTCTCTTGAGACTAGGATGTATAAGTATGGTATGATGCATGTGATCTCCTAAGAGGAGATAGTTAGATCATGGATTTCATGTTTATGTTCAAGGTTGGGGCTTTGATATTGATCTTGTGTAGTTCTCTTAAGTATTGGGTACATTAATCATTTTGGCGAATTACTTCATAGAGATGTTGTGTTGTATTTGGAGTTTGGCATGGATTGGTTGGTTACAGGTCCTCATGGATACTTGGAGAAATAGGTGAGGCTGGAATTCTCTTGTGGTAAGAGACATTTGTTGGAATGGTTACTTGTAAGAAAAGTTTTTCAACAGAAAAGACCGAGGAGTCTACACCTTGGTTGAATGTGAATTCAACACACTCGGTGGTTTAACATGCCTCTAAAGAGGTGGTTTGGTTACAGAGGCTTGGGAAAGGTAATGGTTTGGTTGATAATGGGAAGGTATTAATTGAGAAAGTTAACACTTTAATTAATGTTACAGATTATCTTATGAAACCATACAAATAAGTTCTCTTGGTTTTAATCATTTGCTTGGAAGCTTCATGATTATGCAGGTTGCATTTGAAGTTGGCATGGATTGATTAGTTGGTGCAAGAAGGCCATTGGCCTTGAGACTTGTACTTGTTTTATTATTCCTTGTTTAGAATAATTGCAATGTATAATGTGAAGTGGGAGAATGTTGGAAATAGGTTGCCATTAAATTGCAAATCCTAAACATTAATTATTTCATGTATCTCCTTGATTCTTGGAATGTGTTCAACAACACTAAGATTATTGTGAGATTAATATTTGATGAAATAATCATGATTATTGACATTTGTAATTAATTCTAAATGTGAAAAGCATGTGAGGGCGTCCATAGTAGTTCCTAAATAATAGGGACACATGGGACACTCACATGGTAAGGTGAAACTCACCTTGTGTTCAGTTAACTATACGGAGTAACAGTTAACACTTCTGAATGCATGTAAAGATCCTAGAAGTTAGGATTTGATGTTTGCATGCTTGAAGTTCAGTTGGTCCGATTCATATCGGTCAATTAAGTTCGGATTCAGTTCGATTGGATTCGGTTGAGAATCAGTTTAGTTGATTCGATTATCTTAGTTACATGCATGTTGGTTATTTTGAGTTGCATGTAGTTAGATTCAGTTAACTTGTAATGCATGGCTAATAACATTGAGTTGTATGACAGATAACAGGGACTACCTCCAGTTAACAAGGAATGACCATTCTTTGGAAATGGTGTTGAGTAAATGTTTCAGTTAACTATAAAGCACTTGGAGACAACTTGGGCGCCCAAGATGCTTTATTGGATTTACCTCTATACATGATAAGATATTTAGGCTTTCGATTAAGTACTTTACTTAAGGCCAACTTTGAGAAAGAGCTTTAGGAATTATCACGAAGTGAAGGAGAAGTTGTAGCCGGTTAGGACACAAATGCATGATGCACATGTTGTAAGCTTTAGTCTTCAGCAAGATAACTCTGCCAGAGGAATGGGTGTACCTTTTCAAGGCTTGAGCTTATGCATTGTAATTATCACCATTTATGGAATTTAAAGGTTGCATATTGTCTCTATATCTCATTCAAGTTGAATGAGTTTCATTATTAGGTGTGAAGAGATTGGTAAAGGCGAGAAGAAGCATTCTCAAGCGAATTTGGAGCTATTGTAATTGAGAGGTGAATAGTAGAATAATTCTTGGTGGAGTTTTTTCTCGAAAGGGTTTCTCCATGGTATATCTTGTGTGATCCTTCTATTATCCTATCTAGTTCTTCTAAATAATTCTCTCTACATTCTACAACAGTAAAATGGATTAATCAAGATAATCACCCACAAAGAATATATGTAACAAAGAAAATACTTACTTAGATCAGCAATATTAAAGTTTTACAAAGTATTAAGCTAAGAAAACACCTCATTTTTCAACAATACTAAATGACCTAAGAATGCAAGTAAAATAAAACAAAAAGTTGTGAAACTAGAGATGTGCACCTGGAAACTTTCTAGAGATGGAATGGAGCTTTGGATCACTAAAAATTCTAATGTTGAAGCTAACTGGGACTCATACGCTAGGTTGGGTGAATCCATCCAGTCTTCTGGAAAATGTGCAGGAACAAGTTTTGGAAAAATGGGTAATCAAATATGCAAAATACCTATTCAAGCTTGTACAGTGGGACTCATTCACCAATAGTAGAAAATTAGTCCACTTTTGGATTTCTGAAAAATTCAAAATAGGAAATTGTAGCCCTCAATTTGCTTTGCTCTTCCTGACTGGTTTCTGAATCCGAAATTGCAAAATTCATCCTGCAAATCTTCTTTCAGCTTCTCTTAGGAATTTTACAACTTTTACTTGCTTTGATCACTTTTCCAATCTTAACTTCTTGGTAAATCTACAACCTAGCCCTGCAAATCACACACAAGAAGAGGGAAAAATATTGTGGGGTTAGTGAATAGGGGTTTGCCTTGTTCAAACCCCTTGTTGGTAATTAAACCCTTGAAATGAAATGAACTAGAATGGAGAATGATGAATGAACAAATAATGATGTTGCAACTCACCAAACCCTAGCAATAAGGTGCTATAAACATGTAGATAATGGATCCAATGGATGTGGACTTGGAATCTAGCTTGATGTTGATAGATCTTGAATGCAACGCTTAAAAATCCTACACCACAATTGTTAGCTCTAAAACAACATGATGCAAGCAATCTTTGACATGATGAATGACACTTGAAGAAGCTCTTGAATGCTTGATAATCTACTCTTGAAATTCCTTGAATGCTCTTATGAATGCTCAAATGCTCTTGTGAACTATATGCATGAATGCTTGTAAAATTTGCTAGGTATGAAAATGAGAGAAATAAGCTTGTATTTATACTTAATTATGTAATAATTCCCAAAAGTACAACATCACAGGCCGACCTTAGATCTTGGAGAATAAAAACTTGCCATAATTTTGAATTAAATTTGAATTTTGAGTTAAAGGGGACTCATTCGCCACCCTGGGCAAATGGGTCCCACCTAAGAGGACTCATTCGCCCATAATGGTGAATGAGTCCCACCTTCGAAGTTTAAGGTGGGTTTCAAAATTTTAATATTTTAAATGATATTTGTCAAGATTATTCTCAAAAATACACATAAATAAGGCCTATGGATGCAAAATGGGGCCAATTAAAGCATAAGAAAGCCCAATTATTAATGACAAACCTAGAAAAGTGTGAAATTATGTTACAACACTTTGAAGCAAGGCTTGGTAAATGATGAAAAGAGGTTATTTTATTAACAAGACCTTAGAAAAGTGTGAAAGTGTGTTGCAACACTTTACAACACTTAGGTAAGGTAGCATTTGAATCCTTTTAGTTCAAAAAGGCCCAAGACCTAATGTGAATGTGTTATCCACATTACAACACTAAATCAAGGCAACATTAAGCCAAAATCCATAAGAACCTAGACCCAAACAAGTGTGAAAATGTCAAAGGACCCTTTTTTTGACACCACATTTTACACATTCCACCCATTCCCCACCCCAACATCTTCCTTCCTTCCTTTGTCCATTAGCCCTTCCCTGTCCCTCTCCTTATTTCCTCTCCATCAATGCATTGCGCCTTTGACATGAGTAATGGATTTTTTAGGCATCCAAACAACCCAATTTTGTTCTTCATTGGCACATCCTTTTACATGACTTCTCTACCCAACTAAACAATCATCTTTTATAAATTGTAGTTTACTCCTATACACTTTATCCTTGTCATTGTCAAAAGTAGTGTCATTGAATAATTGTATCCTCTTCATAATAGATTAGATAATATTGCTTATTTAGCACCTCCTTGCACTCTTTTCACTTCAAAATGAGAGTAACTTTGTGATATTCAAGGGATAATACATAACTCTCATACCACATGAGTACATAACTTAATAAATTGAGCTTATAAAATGAGATGTTTTGATAAGGATACAACTTATGAAGGCTAAAATACACCTCCATTTGAGATGTACACCTATCTAACTTCTCAACAATAATATATGTCATACAATTGTAGGTCAATCTTTGCATTAGCCTTGAAAATAATCTATGTGAGTATTCTCCTTTCTCTAATTCATTTTCACTAGTTATTCTTCTTCATCAAGTTTAGGCATTATTCCCATTTTCTTGGTCCATGCTTGCACAAAAATATTAATTTAGTCCATCTTTCCCACTAAATTTGAGATCCTAGTAACATCCTCTTTGATTCTTCTAAAATAAACTTTAGCTTCTTCCTCTCCTTCTCTAGCCATTTCTCTTGTAGCCTTATTCCATTGTATTGATTCAATTTTAGGGTCATATGGAATTGAGTTCTCACTCCCTCCTTGTCTCATGGATGACATAAATTTCCAAACCGTAATTATCATCTAGAAGCTTAAAGCTCAAATACCACCTAGTACATAAATAATTGGATTCACAACCCTAATTACTCACTAATTATGGATTTTTATATTATTTCCCAACAATTATCAATAAACTAATATGCAATTAGAATAAAAAGGAAATAATATATAATAGAACATTGAAAATAAATGGAGCATACGACACAATAGTTTCCTCCAGAGAAAACCCAAGATGGGTAATTTTTTTAGGAAGGGTAAGTATTTAGCATACCATCACTAACAATGCCACTACAAGTACACTACCTTAAATGGTATTTTTGGATATTACAATATCAAATTCACACTTCCTTGTCTCCTCTTTAATCCTACTAACACGAGGAATTTGTAACACTTTTCTATTTATAATTGATATGAGAGTCACTTCTTGAGCCAACCAAATCTCTCAAATGTCTCAAAGTTTCCCTTTTATCCCCTCTCTAGTTGCTTAAATCCTAAGAAGATGAATGGTTTCTATATAAGAGGAATGGTCATACATTTGTAACTACCCAATCATCTAAGAAAACCACCCAAACAACTATCCTCTAGAATTGAACATTAGATAGCAAGGAATACCAAAGTCATTTGACTATTGGCTAACACATTTATTTAGCCACAACCTAAAAATAATGACATGTCTAAAAATAAATAAATAAAACACATCCATTGGCATTTTTCTACCCTCAAAATAGTTTATATGGGAAAATGACCCAATAACACAACCTTCTTTGAGTCAATGACCAATCAAATTCTAGAACTACCTATTTACTTTCCATCACAAACTTCAACACTGATTTGGTTGTTTCAATAGCATCATGCATGCTTCAATGACCTTGTGTGACTTCCTTTATCACTTCAAAATGCACATACAAACTTCAACAATATCATGTGTTTATACAACACTTTAGCAACAACTATAATCACTTTAGTAGCTTACTCAATCATTAGTAGCAACATTGTCATCTTCATTAGCCAAGGATACCCTTTAGTAGCACTTTGTCAACAATTGAAGAAAATTCAATAGCATCACCCATATTCAACAATAGCTTATTAATAAATGAAGATACTTTAACAACAAAATATTAATGATTAAACTTCTCTAAAAAAATACTAATAGATAATACCTCCATGAGAAATGCGGAAATATTCTAAACCATCACCAATAAGATGTACCCTCAAATCATAAACTTGCTAGCATGAATAACTTTAAGAACCCCCCTAGGTGAAGGTGTAAAATCTTGGCGAATCTTTAATACTTCCTAATAAAATAA